>JAVDBV010086495.1:0-14681 GCA_032619315.1 Piper longum | reverse complement strand
ATTAGTCAGTGAGACTCGATCCATAAAATAGATCGAAATAACCATCTTGGTGTCATGAGAATGGAAGACATTGTCAAATAAAAATCAAAATACACCAAATATAAATAAATGAAAGAAAGAAAATCTTATGTTGAGCTCAAGTGTGTGTAGCATTTATCTGTCCTTCCGCCGAAGTCGGTACAGGATTTGCGAGACCTACATATATTATAAGAAAACCGTCGGTAACGAATGTTACTGGTCCGAAAAATAACTAATACAATCTGGCAAATGGGTATTCCATTACCCACGAAAACATATGAAACTTCAAGAATGCCTCACACCGGGCAGTAAGCAAACATACTTAAACAAATGCCGGCTCGCATGCACGGCTCATAATCATAATCATACATACATACAGCGCTTGCGCCCTCACACCTTCCATATCACCCGCCACTGTACTCAAATGGCAGAAGGAACAATTAAGTTAGTGCCACATATTCCGGAAATGCGCTGCATTACGCAGTACCATCATACACCCCGCACTACCTCATGGTTTGAAGGAGTACTAGCACGGTCCATATATATCTCTCTACCACTCATTCTCTTATTCATGAAATCCGTAAGACAACGCATACTTATATAATAGGCTTAAGGATGAGGCTTGTATAATAGATTTCTAGAGCTAAAGTTCGAAAACCAACAAGGGATCTCATCCTTGTAGTTTTATTAAACTTACATATAAAACACGGCTAAATGACCCGACATCGGAAGGATCCGATAAAATTCCGCCGATGTCGTCCTCCGTATAAAATACGATCAAACTCTACACACAAGGAATCAAGCAGAGAGGGAAAGAGTCCTACGGACCTGTGTGAGTGGAGCTCCGTACTCTAATCGGTGAGCTCACCCGTGATACTTAGCATGGAGATGGAACCTAATAAGAATCGGGTCACATCGGCACGCAAAACAAGGCAAAGCCTCAACACAAGCTCAACACTTAACAACACTTAATTCTCTTAATTAGTTCATAAGTGAAGTGTTAAACCTTAGTAGATAACATACTTAAGGTTTTGGTTTCATGTTCACTTAGTGAGATTTAATCAATTCTGTGATGTTTAATCGAATGGGCTCACCATACGATTTTTCGGACAGGCCCAAAAATGTTCAAATGGGCTGAAATTCATATGAGTATTCCCTTACACTGTAAGGTTCATTTCTAAATTCCACCATGGCTAGTTCATGGGCCAATCAAGGGGAATAACACCCATTAAATTCGGCCCCATGGTGCTGGAATAGTATTCCTGGGTTATGCACTAATTTGTAACTATTGGTTCATGGGCTAGACGACTCCAAATGGGCTTGGGTCAGTGGGCCTAGTTAGCTAACACACTGATTTTGATCCCTGTAAGATCTAGTTCAAATTTACTTTGTAGATGGGCCTAAGTATATTTTTCAATTTGGGTCACTTGATGGGCTGTTTCTAGAGCTATCTGAACCTTAACGGATTTGAAATTTAGAAATAAACTTGGAAACCTACCCAAATGATCCAAAAATTAGTAAGAGTTCTACTCAAACATAGGGTAAGGTCTGGAACAAGTTTTACTAAAATCAAACTCCGTTAATCTATTTTAAGGTAATTTCAAACTGGAGTTAAATACTAGGGTTTTCACCAAGCATCTTTACACTATCTCAGTAACAACCTATGAAACGTATCTAGATGATTTTTAAACATTCCAAAATTTTATATATTTTAAGTATAAAATTAATTTGGTTTCATATAATTTTACAAGATTTTATTAGTTTAAAATTAATGGCTTAAACTATCACAGAATCATTGATCATACTCACAGTCATAAATACACAGGAAATACACATCGTACTTATGGGTTATGTTCATAATTATTTAATGGTTATATTAGGATTAAAAGTTTACAGTGAACTCATGAAATTAACATAAAAAATGTGGCATGTTTTTTATCAATAGAATCTACAATTTCAGAGAGTAAAAATTGGAGGAAGATGCGCTTATATCACCACAATGGTCCAAGTCGTCACCTTTCCTCAACTTTTACCCACAAACATGCAAATTATATGTAGTAGAAGGTAAATCACACAACACCAAAGGTGTATAGCTATATGTTGTGAGTGCATGAAAATAATAATCGTGTAAATTGGACATCATAATGGCAAGATATGATTTTTATACTGAAATGGTATATTTTAGTGATATACATACATTATAAAAATCATATCTAATTATTTAATTAGAAAAAGACAATAAAAGACTACTCCAAATTCTCATAACATTCATATATATACGGTAAAAATATTATAAATATAATTTCATTGAATCATATAAGAAATACACATCAAACAATAAGAAGGAGTGGCAGTCTAGACCTAATGCTAACGAGTGAAGACCAAGGGGAGGTCTTTTGAGGCATCCAACCTCAAAGCCTACCACCCAAGGATGTTAGGAACGTGGAAGGGGTTTCTTGGAGCTCCAAAGAGGAAGAATGAGGCCAAGGAGAGTGGAAGAATTGGTTGGAGGGGAAAAGGTGAGGGAGGGGGGGGGATTTTAGAGAAGAAGGGTTGTGATGTCATAGGCATGGGCACCATACCTAAAGAGGTATTGGTTGGCTTGGTGATGTCAATAGAATCTACAATTTCAGAGAGTAAAAATTGGAGGAAGATGCGCTTATATCACCAGAATGGTCCAAGTCGCCACCTTTCCTCAACTTTTACCCACAAACATGCAAATTATATGTAGTAGAAGGTAAATCACACAACACCAAAGTTGTATAGCTATATGTTGTGAGTGCATGAAAATAATAATCGTGTAAATTGGACATCATAATGGCAAGATATGATTTTTATACTGAAATGGTGCATTTTAGTGATATACATACATTATAAAAATCATATATAATTATTTAATTAGAAAAAACAATAAAAGACTACTTAAAATTCTCATAACATTCATATATATACGGTAAAAATATTATAAAAATAATTTCATTGAATCATATAAGATATACTAAGCACTTTCGGGACTGCAGAGGAGCAGCACTGCAACTTGCACACATATACCTGGTAAGATGGAATGACAATGTGTTGTAAATATTTGTTGTGCATTTTATTGTGGATGAATGATATGATGGTTAATGTAGGAATAGTTTTGTGAAACTCTGGTATGATCTGTGTGTTTATTAACATGAATATGACTGAACAAGATAAACTATAGGATCGAGACCCGTTGCAACAAGATAAAGATGGTTATGATGTGATTGTGTGTGAAAAGTAAAATGTTTTGGCATTTTTTTTTGTTTTATTGTTATATATACATATTGATTGTCATTGACAGGGTGGTTCCTATTGCACTTTTAGGGGACAATCTATCCATTTTGTTTTGAAAATCGTTGTGTTTCGAGTTTTTAACGAGTTTGTTTTGTTTTGAATAAAAATGAAATATCATATCATGCATCTAGAACAACAATAAAACCTAAACATCTCATCTATGGATTGAATGCTTGCATTACCATATTGAAATGCCGAGGGTAGATCTAGGTCAACTTAACCGAATTAAGTAGATTAGTGGACACTTTGGTCACCGATAGCATTTTCGGTTTGGTTTGTGAGTGAACTGAATTGTGGTGTTATGTCTCGGTATTAGAGCTAACCCATGGTTGATGTTATTACAGGTTACATGTGTTCAAAAGCTTCTCCGAGTTGTGCTAACAAGTATATTTCTATTTTATGATTTTCGTTTGTAGATTTTCTTACCAATTAGTGGTTTGACAGCGTGTTTAGGCTAGAGTAGTAATCCTAGTAGGATGGTGAGATAGACATGCAGATTAGGGGCCCATCCTTACATTGCCAAGACTAATATTCCCAACCAAGGTCCTAGTGACACAACATCTAGCCGACCGAGGACTACCAACCCACCAGGAGAGGCCAGTGTGCTAGTCTCTATTAGTCAACGCAGTGAGAGTTGTCACCATGACAGTCTCCACAGTTTTAATAGCCCAATCCGGTTCACGCGCACGAACTAAACCGGAATGTCACTTGTCCCGGTTAGGTTGGCTAACCCAAACCCAACCCATGCGGATCTATTTTCCCCGTCTCGAGATGGAAGATGTCTATCGTCATGCATTGATGAATGCACAAAAATAAACTTAACATGTTAGTACATGGATGATATGTCAACCAATTCACATACCAAATAATTACGATGAAAATTGATAAAATTCATAAAATATGACGGATTGAGTTTCCCCTAAAAGTACAATTAAGGGTCACCCTATCAAATCAACATGTACACGTATATAAATAATTAATAAAATATTCACACCATAAATTGATTCAACTGGATAATTCATTTCTGTATTGAGTCTCGACTCAACTGCTGATTTACCTTCATCTTACATAACTGAACTGGATCTTCACCCATCTATGTATTCTATACACATTTCTCATTAATTCTGGCATTAACTTACTTATTGTAGTTATTCAGTATCTAAACATGTCATCGTTAGTAATCTTTCCGCTCTAACAAAAATCATATCACACAACATTATCATGTATTGTATTTCATTACATCATCCTCAAAATATTAAACATGCTATCATCTGACAAGTGTGTATGTAAGAGATGTCACCGCTCCTCCATCGAGACAGGCTCATTCTACTCATGATCATCACCTATATATATTATAAAAATATATCAGTAACGAGTGTTAATGGTCCAAAAATATAACTAATAACAAACTGGCTATGAGAGCAAACTATCATACGAAAGAAAGTATTCATATATATCTCGTGAACTCTCTGAAGGGCACCTACTGAGGAGCCTTTGGGTTGCAAACCTGGTAGCATTCTGAACTAACTGATCTGCTGCTAGTGATGCCTCTCTTGACATTTTCTCATTTCATTTTCTAGTCCTTTGGGACTACTAGTATATCCTAAGCCCTCTCCTTAACTCCATAATTCTTCTGGCTTTGAGAACGAAGACCAAGTACTCTCAAGTAGTCGCCTTTATTACCCTTTTAACCTCAATTCCGGACATGCATTGTATTAAATAGTACCCGTAAACCTTCATGTTTTTCCGAGTGTGACAAACTCAAAATGGGAGTTGTCAGGTTGCCTTGGGATTGGAATAGCCCGCTCACTAATCGAGAGCCTGCTTTAGCTGGCACGTGTACCCGCTCATGGTACATGCAAGTCAAATTTCCCATCTCTTGTCTCGCTAAAAAATCAATAAAACTATATATAGGTCTGAGAAGAGATTTATACAATAGGCCCGAGGGAAACATGTGGTGGATCTTGTTTTCGAAAATATACTTAAAAGATCTCATCCTCGAGGGTTATGAATCTAAAAAACTATTCGACTAAATGGCCCAAGCTAAGTGGGATCCGATAAAACATCACTCAATTTGTCCTACAATCTGTAAAAATAAATCACGATAAAATAGAGGGGTGAGTCCTAAACGGACCTGGTAGAAGCTCCAATCTTGTTTATGCACCTAGGCAGTGAACTCCTACTCTCTACCTACACAACAAGACTAAATACTAATGCTCAGTATAATGCATGAATGCTACACTTGTCATCAATCTATACAAGACAATATCCATTTACATGCATTTAAACTCTATTTCATTATTATCATCCCTTAACATGCATTTACATTTAAACTAACACCTATTTACATTCACAACCAAAATCATAAAATAATTCATTATCAAATAAAATCGAATGAAATTCTATACCTACGCATTAATGGTGACAAGGTTGTGGCCGGCTCAAGTGAGGATCGTGGGGTAGAGAGAAGGGAGATAAAGAAAAAGGAAGTTGGGTGAGGAGGATGGTGACGACTGGATGGTGACAGTGTTGGAGGTTTGGAACAAATAGATGTCAAGGGGAAGAAAATGAATGGCCAGTAAAGAAAACGAGTGGTTGGGGAGAAAAATGAATGGTGAGTGAGAAAAATGAATTATCGGGGAGAAAAACAAGTGATTGGTCAGAAAAATGAATGGTCATCTCGTAATAAACTTGACTCAACTTTGACTCTAGAAAAATAATACTAACCTGTAATAATTCTAAAAAAATCCAGAAAAATTGGAAAAAAATCCCATAATACACACAACATTACAATGACATGCTCTATAACTAATAACCTACCCAAACTACTGGTAACGCTTTCTAATGATAATTCTACAATCTAATTAGAAGAAATAAAATCTGGCATCTCTTATATTCTGATAACTCATTCTACTGCTGTCCTACTGACGTTATCATCATATATTTGTGCACACATGACTCTCATGGTTCATAACACAAGACCAACTTCGACTCGATATGCATGTTCTGAAATTGGCCCGATTGTAAATAATGGTCAAACCGACAGGTTTAGTATAAAACCCTGACTTGAATTATGGGTTTTACAACAGTAGCAGTGGTCGACAGGGAAAGATGTAGCAATTGCCAGATTGGCAGTGGTTCAGATGCAAATGCAGTAGAACCAAGAGGAATTGAGAAGAGAGCTCAACGAGATAGCCCTCTCAGTAGCTAGAGCCAAGAAGAGACTAGCAGTGGATGATGAGGGACGAGGAGAGCCACTAATTCCCATGGGCCCTCCTCTGCCGCCTCTTGCTCCACTGTTGCAACAGAGGACTACTATTACAACGGCTCCTTTGTTTGCCTCGTTTAGGCAAGAATGGTGGAAGTGGTGCTCTAGGACTTGACAGTTTACCAGCATGTACATGGTCATAGTTTTTGGCTATAGTATGAAGAGTTCATGAAGAATGGTGGATGCCCATTTTTTGGGAAGTTAGATGTAGAAGTGGCATTCATGTGGATATCATTTTCCATATGAGTGTTCGCAATATGACACGCCTAATGGAGTGTTTGAATAATTTTAATAACATGCAAGTATACACGGTTGAAATAAGTAATATAATGATAAATTTGAGTATCGTCCCACATAGAGATATATTTCCTTAAATTAATTACAACAAAAGAAATTAAGAGCAAAACAAAAACAATTGACTTAACTAAATCTAAGTAAAAACATTAAATTAAAGAAACAGTTATAAGGATAAAACTCGTTCTAGAGTTGATTTCCCTTAACATGAAATTAATTTTCATCACATTACTCTTATCTTGTATTCTCTCAGATTGTCGATCTAGAATTATTATATGACATGGTGGCTTCCGCTTCTTCATGCTTCTGTTATTTTGCCTTAATTTCTACCTCACAGTGATAATTGATTAATCAACAAAATAATGCATTAAGATTTTCCTTACAATCGCATACGGTGGTATGTATCTCTCGACTACAACGACAAACAAGTAAAAAGACTTGTTCTATGATGAGTTATCAATGAATAATTTAGTTAATTTCTCGTAAAATCTAATTAAATCTCATGATCTAAGAAATAGGCAATCAATCTATTCTTAGTATTAAGAACATGATAATTCAAACAATTCAAATGAATAAAAGAGTAAAAGGTTGAAATAAATTTAATTAAACCATGTTAAGTTCCATTTTCTCTAGAACGAATTAAAGGATTACTTCATAATAAAAATAGAGAACATGATAAAGAAGAAACTAATTATGAAAAGAAAATGATTAATAAAACTAGAACTACTTCTAAGCCAAGAGTTGAGATATGTCAAACAACAAATAACCACACTTTTATATAGAAGATGAGATACAAGAATTCAAGGAAGAATTCCAAAGTTCAATGTGGACTAATTGATTATGATGTCCAATGAAGTTTCCAATTCCCCGACAATGCCGCCAAAGCAATGTATAGCCAACTACATCGAACTTTGTCAACAACAAAAATTGTAGCCATCAATGGGTGGGGTCCAATGCTCTGACCAACAAATCCTAGACTTATTTGTTTAATCTTTTTTTCATTAAAATACGAAAATCAAGCATATCTCATGCAATATTAATTAACTAGAGAATATAACGAGAAATATCACCAAATTAATAATGATTATACCCGAGAAGTACAAAATCACGTTAAAAACCTAGGTAAATATTGTATATTTTAAACAGTTAACATGGAGCACAGGGTATGCATCGTCATAGGGGCATTCCAAGATGAAGTACGAAGATGGTAGGATTTAGTGATGGGTTCCATGTTTGCCCACTGACATCCTTAAGACATCACTTGGGAAGAATTTAGAGCTGAATTTGAAGGGAAGCACTTTTCGTCATATATCAAGAAAAGAAAGGAGCGGGAATTCTAGACACTGAAACATGGTCTCATGACAACAATGCAGTATGAGACCAGATTCAGAGCTTTGGAAATGTTTGTGCCAGATTTGGTTCAATCTTAAAGAAGAAGAGTAAAGCACATTTATGAGGGTCTACATCATGAGATCCAGATGGCATAGTTGGATAGGAAGTTTGCCACCTTTGGTAATGTAATGAGAGGTGGAAGTGAGGCATAGCGAGTTATATCTACTTGACCTCACCGAGACTTTGACGAGAGTCAACAACATCAAAGGCCATATTAGCCGGATAAGGGAGCACAATAGAGATGTCAAATAGATGCACCAGTTGCCATGAGAGCTATGGATGGCTAGGTTCAAGACAATAGACTACATTTCTATCAGATTTGCAAACATCATCATGGAGGTGAGGGAAGAGAAGGCACAAACACATGCTACATTTGCGGTCAGAGAGGACATAGAGCCACCAAGTGCAAAGTAGGCATTAATGCATGCTATTTTTACAGTCAGCCAGGGCATAGAGCTGCAACATGCCTAAATGGCCAGTACAAGTAGTTGACACTTTCAGCGCTTCAACAGAGACTTAAACTTCTAGCTCCCCTTATCAGCAATAGCAAAGAGGCCAATAGGGTGAATGTCAGGGCTAGAGAGGCAGAGACCAAAAGCCACCCAGACAGCAGCAAAGGTGATAGAATCAGAGAGGGTGTATAGTTGTAGGGTAGGCTAGACATCAGAGAGGTAGGCAGCAGGTATTGCCAGCTCAGGATCAAAGGGACTGGAATCAGGTAGTACAACCAATATTACCTACTGCCCCAGCAAAGAAGCTGCCAATGATGATGTATGCTGCTGCAGTGGTAGAGGCACTTGAGGGCACATCAGTAGTGCCAAGTACACTTCTCGTAGGCTTTATACCTTCATGAGTCCAATTTGATTCTAGCTGCATGCACTCATTTATTTCATACGCACACATAAGTAGAATTGGATGTAATATAGAGGAATCAGGACATTCACTATTAGTGTCCACTCTTGATTATAGTGTTATAGCTACAGGTGAGTGGGTGCATAATGTCCCTGTTGAGATTCAACAATGACAACTTGCAGCTGATTTGATGTTGTTCAAACTACAAAAGTTTGAAGTGATATTTGGAATGAACTGGATCTCCAAGCAAAGAGCCATGATAGCCTACTGAAGAAAGACGGTGACTTTTTTCCATGGAATGTGCCACTTTTTCTTACAACGTTAAGGAAGAGATAGAGTATGAGGATGGATATCCTATAAGAATGCACTGAGACAGCTAAACTGAGGCAATGAACTAATAATGGCAGCATTAATACTAGCTCAGTAGAGTGGTTCAGGGATAGAGTGAACATTAAGCAGATCCATGTGGTGAGAGAATTTATGGACATATTTCTAGATGAGATTACTGGATTGCTGCCCGACAGGGAAGTACATCTTGCCATTGAGTTAATGCTAGACACAACACCTATCTCTAGAGCTTCACACAGAATGCCACCTCTTGAGCTCATGGAACTCAAGGAACAGTTGCAGACATTTTTGGATCAAGGATTGAATAGACTGAGTGTCTCTCCATGGACCAATGCTATTTGTGAGGAAGAAGGAGGGAAGCAAGCTTTATGCATCAATTAGAGGATGATAAGCCATTTAACTATCAAGAACAAATACCCTCTTCCTAGCATTGATGAACTATTCGACCAATTGAGCTCAGTAGTTGTCGACTAGAATATCAATTTGAGTTCAGGATACTACCAATTGAAGATTAGAGCAGAGGACATCACGAAGACTACATTTAGGACCAAATATGGCCACTACAACTTTTCGTCATGCCTTTTGGATTGACTAATGATCCAGTAGTATTTATAGATTTTATGAATAGAGTGTTCAATCCATATTTGGACCAATTTGTGATCGTCTTTGTAGACGACATACTGGTGTATTCTTCATCCAGGAAACAACATGAGCAACATCTAAGGATTCTGTTGCAGATGGTGAGAGAGTACAGGTTGTATGGAATGTTTTTGAAGTGCAATTTTCCTATCTAAAAGGTGAACTTTCTCTACCATATCGTCTTAGGAACAGGTATCTTAGGAGATCCAGGCAAGATAGAAGTAGTAGTATAGTGGGAACAACTGAAGACACCTAAAGAGGTTCGGAGTTTCCTAGGCTTAGCTAGATATTACAAATGGTTCATATAGAGTTTCTCATCCATAGAAGCCCCTCTTGCATGGATGACTAGGAAGGAAGAACAATTTAGATGGATGGATGAATGTGACCAGAGCTTTAGGACGCTGAAGGAGAGGTTAACTTCGGCACCTATTCTCACATTACTTGAAGGACACGATGATTTTGTAGTTTGCACAGAAGCTTTGAGCAGGAAGCCAGTTAGAGGCCCTGTAGGATTGATAGCAGTGTCAGTGACTCAACATTCTACAGGTTAGAGAAGTTGGTCAGAATGATGGCTTGGCTAGCTATTTAGCCTAGTATGGTTGGAAAGATCAAGGTTCCACAGTAAGTTGACAAATAGTTGAATTAGTGGCTGGAATAGGGAACACACCAGGAATTGGCCGAAGATGCAGATGGGGTTAGTTAGGCTAAGAGGTCAACAATTTGTGCCAGATGTTCCTGAGTATCTCGGACTTTGAATTACAATTCTTTACAAGGTTCACATTTTGCAATGTGCAGTGCATCCAGGGGGAGTGAAGATGTACCAAAATGTCTGATGAACTTATTGGTAGTTAGGAATGATGAGAGAGGTGTAAGACACACTCACCAGATGTTTGGTGTGCCAGAACGTGAAGGCCGAGCACGTATGTCCTAGAGGAACACTACAGCCATTGGAAACCACAGAGTGGAAGTGGGAGAGCATAACGTACAACTTTGTAGCTGGTTTTGCCAAGGATGCAATATGAGTCTTATTAGATCAACTCACGAAGAGTGCACACTTCATACCAATTGAGATGGATTAGCCACCTATCACTTTGGCCATGCTATACAGAGATTAGATAGTCATGCTACATGGAGTGCCACAAGTATTCATATTAGATAGGGATCCAAAATTTACATGTCAATTTTGGAAAGCTTACCAAACAGCTATAAGCATTGAGTCGAGGTTCAACACAACCTTTCATCCTCAGAGTGATGAGCAGACTAAGATAATCATACAGATACTAGATGATTTGTTCCAAGGATCCATTTTGGACTTTGGAGGAACTTGGGAAGAGAATCTACTTCTAGTAGAGTTCTTGTACAACAGCAGTTATCAGGTCACAATCGAAATGGCACCATTCAACGCACAATACAACGGACCATGTTGATCGCCAGTATGTTGGGTACATGGTAGCAAACTAGTTGTAGTTGGGCCAGAAATGATCCAGCAGATACAAAAGGTGGTGAGATTCATTTTGCATTTGGAGATCACGTTCTCCTGAAGGTCTCTCCGACTAATGGAAACATGAGATTCAGGATGTGTGGGAAACTCAGTCTACGATATATCATACCATTTGATGTAATCGAGCACAACCAGTGACTTGCAGACAACATTGCCACCTCATCTATCAATTGTGCACGATGTCTTCCGTGTCTCATTGCTGAAGGTGTACCATCCGGACAACTCTCATGTTGTTAGTTTCAAACCTAACATATCTAGAAGATGCAATCAAGATTGTGGATCGCCAAGTAATGGTCCTTTGAAGAAAAGTTCCACTAGAACGAGTGAAATAGGATCGACGAGGAGTTGAAGAATCAGTTTTAAACCTAACATGAGAATGTGAAGACAAGACGAGGAAGAGATACCCAGAGATATATGAGTAACCAGCTTCACGACCAGGTACTCTAGCTAAGACGAAGCTCTTTCAGGTTATAGATGAGTTTGAAACCTCCTTGGCTAAAATTTCTGTAACGACCCGCCATTTTTTACAATATTTTGGGCCTTGCTGGCTAGGTGTTACCCAAATATATAACTAACTGACCCGCCCTAACCGGACTGGGTGTTACTTAAATGCTACATAATTTCTATAAAAGCAAATAAGTCTAACTCATTAAATAATCGTCCCACAGTCTTGGACCATTTCCCATAGCCACATTTATAACATAAAAGAATAAAAAAAAAGAAGTCCACTCATTATCCCTTCACCAAAGTTGAGTTTGTAAACCATACTTTTATTCCTCCTTAAATGAGCTGAAATCCAACAATCTTGATTGGCATACATACCCAAGTCGGGATCAAGCTCAATGTAGTTCTACGGGCTCTCAGGTCATTCTGAGATTACGGGCTCTCAGGTCATGCTGAGATTACGGGTTCTCAGGTCATGCTGAGATTACGGGCTCTCAAGTCATGCTGAGATTACAAGCTCTCAGGTCATTCTGAGATTATGGGCTCTCAGGTCATTCTAAGATTACGGGCTCTCAGGTCATTTTGAGATTATGGGCTCTCAGGTCATTTTGAGATTATGGTTCTCAGGTCATGCTAAGATTACGGGCTCTCAGGTCATTTTGAGATTACGAGCTCACAGGTCATTGTGAGATTACGGCCTCTCCTTCTTCCCCATGCTCTTCTCTTCTCCTCACCTCATCTTTGGCACCAAAAACCAAATGAGACAGTCTTTTTCTTCAACCCAAAACCAGATCATATTCTTCCATAATCCCCCACAGCGTTGTCCAGTATCCAACCCCCATGCATAGAGCTCATGACACGCTAAAGACAACAATTCAATTATCTGAACCGGACACGTAGACGAGATGTAAGAACGTCAACAAGAGGGGTGAGTAACCAGGATAGAAAATGAGAGTGACAGAAGGGGTCAGAAGAATTTTTTCCCTATCGAATGATTGAAGTGTGGTATTTATAGGTGTAAAAAAAAACGAACGGCCGCCTAAGAAATCAAATGGTTGTCTAAAAAAACGAATGATCAATGATAGAAACGAACGGTCAATGAGAAAACAAATAGTTTTCTCGTCATATAAAATTTTGACACTACTGACAATAACGGTCGAACCGACCAATTCAGACTATAAGACCCTGGTTTGAATCGTGGGTTTTAACAGAATAGAATCAACCGGGCAGAGAATATAACGTAATTAATCATAATAATTTTCCACTGTTCGATCCTTTCCAAACCGAGTCGAAATTTTATTTTTTATTTTATTTTATTTTATTTCTTTTCCATGGTCTTTACAATCTCCCCAACTTAGAAACATTACGTCCCCGAAATATTATAACATCAATATGAGAATCATGATTAATTATATCTTCGGGATGTCAGGCTATTTCTGTTGTTGCTACGGAGGCTAACGATAGTCTTTCTGCATGTGTACCGTCCTTCCGCAGTTGTAGCACCGACATGGCTCGTTGCATTGTCCTGAATGTATCTTGTTGAAATTTCTATATTGTCTGTATGGAATCTCCTCAAACTTCCTTTTGAGGTTCCCATTTACGTTCCCTTGTTTTTGTGCACAATCATGGGTGAATACCAACTCATGAGTAGTGGCTGTATCGATCACCTCGATTATAGTGCCCCTTGGCACCGTCACAACCCTACTCCACAATTCTGGCTTCAACCCCCAAAAGAATTTATCAACTCTAGCCTTATCAGTTGCCAAAATCCCAGGTGCAAAAATGCTCCAGCTGTAAAACTTTCTTAGCATATTCGCAGACTGAATCCTCTTGCTGAGCTAGGGTGGCAAATTCCAGTGCTTTCGTCTTGAGTGATGACTTAAGTATATTAGCGAATGAATTTGTTAATTAATAATATTCAACAATGGGAAAAGATAATTACTAGACTTTTCAACAAAGGACTTGAGTCATAAGATGTGAGCTAGTGAGAAACATGGCTCTGATACCACCTGTAACGACCTGCCATTTTTCACAATATTATGGGCCTTGCTGGTCAGGTGTTACCCAAAAATATAACTAACTGACCCGCCCTAACCGGACTAGGTGTTATATAAATGCTACATAATTTCTATTAAAGCAAATAAGTCTAACTTATTAAATAATCGTCCCACAGTCTTGGACCATTTCCCATAGCCACATTTATAATACAAAAGAATAAAAAAAAAAGAAGTCCACTCATTATCCCTTCACCAAAGCTGAGTTTGTAAAAGAACCCCCAACCATACTTTTATTCTTCCTTAAATGCGCTGAAATCAAACAATCTTGATTTGCCTACATACCCAAGTCGGGATCAAACTCAATGTAGTTGTATGGGCTTTCAGGTCATTTTGAGATTACGGGCTCTCAGGTCATGCTGAGATTACGGGCTCTTAGGTCATATTGAGATTACGGGCTCTCAGTAAGACTTGAGATTACGGGCTCGCAGGTTTTAACGACCCGCCATATTTCACAATAATTGTGGGCCTAGCTGGCTAGGTGTTACTTAAACAACTAATAAATTACTGAATTATAACAGTTAAACATCAACATAAAAATATTGGTTTCCAC
>JAVDBV010086494.1:0-30394 GCA_032619315.1 Piper longum | reverse complement strand
AGGTTCAAGATCATTTGATCACGACTATGGCGGAATTGTCGAATAAATTTGATTTGTTGTTGAATACGGAATCGAAGAAATTTGGATGAGCGTGAGGGTATTGGGACCTCACATGCAAGGATTCCTATGTATGTTGGGGATGTGAATGAACAATTGCAGGGAAATCGAAGGAATTCTCAGCGGGAAGAGCAGGAGAGATTCTCAGTAGGTCGGAATCATCAAGATTTGCCAAGAGTAGAAGCACCGACCACATCTGCAGGTGGGAGATTACAATCTTTCAGGGAGGAATTATTTGCTACTGTTGGGAACCAAGAGCGACCCAGATCAGGAGGAGGACGTGTTTGACAAAATGTCCCTGAGGGTTTTCAACATCCTGTCTCCATAGAGGACTGCCTAAAGGGATCCAAGTTGAGCTTCCCGAAGTTCGATGGGGTAAAAGATCTGATTTCGTGGTTTAGTAGGGCGGAGAAATTCTTCAAGCTGCACAATGTCAATGAAGCCTTGCAAGTTGAACTTGCGAGCTTTCACTTGGAGGATGACGCTCAAATTTGGTTCGATATGCTGCAACAACATCGGGAACTGAATTCGTGGGAGCAGCTGAAGGAGGCCATGAATTTATAGTTCGGTCCTTCAAATAGGACTTCTATGGGGACCTTACTAGACTAACTCAGGAGTCTTCAGTTTAGGATTACACAGTTCGTTTCAATAGATTGGCAACAAGGGCAGGACACATGACGGAATTGCAAAGAATCAGTAGTTTCACATGTGGACTTAGCTCTCAATTGACAATAGCGGTAAAGGCCAGAAAACCCAAAACCCTTTTGGATGCTCAGGGTTTGGCCAGGCACTTAGAACGACATGTGGATCAAAGGATGCAAGCAACAGGGAAATCAACAACCAAAAGTTACCTACAAGGGAGATCAGCATTCATGGCTGGACAGTACAACAAGGGAGGCAACTTGGGATCAGGGAAGGGGGAAGCTGGAGGCAACTTGGGTCAGCGAGAGGGGAAGCTGAAATTTCAGCTGAACCACGATCCCAGGAGATTGCAATTGGGAGGAAGTTTAGTATAAAACAGTTGCAAGAGAGAAAGGCAGCAGGGTTGTGTTTTAGATGTGATGATAAATTCTTTCCGGGACACAAATGTAAAAGGTTATTCTTGATTGAGGCAATAAGGGATGAGGACGAAAGTGATTAAAGTGAGCAAGAGGTGGATTCCTCGACTCCAGCAATCTCATTCAATGCATTGACAGGGGCGTCGACTACTAACATGATGAGACTATTGGGTAGGGTGAGAGGACACCAAGTGACTGTATTAATCGATTCAGGAAGTTCTCACAACTTTATACATTCCAGATTGATCCACAAATTGAAGCTACGAATCGAGAAAAACAAAGGGATAATGGTTCAAATTGCTAATGGGGAAAAGCTGAAGTGTGAGGGCAAGTGTTAAGGTGTTGTGCTTGAGCTTCCAGGTTATAAGACAGTGACAGATTGTTTCATATTACAGCTGGAAGAAATTGATGTCGTCCTAGGTATTCCATGGCTGAAAACTTTGGGTTCTATAATCTGGAATTTCGAATTGCTTACCATGTCATTTCAGAAAAAAGGAAAAACAGTTGAATTACAAGGACAATTCGGGTCTCCAATTCAGCTATGTGGTAAGAAACAACTCTCTCACTCGCTTAAGAAGAGGAAACAAGGGCTATTAATGTTGTTGTTACTAATGTTGTTACAGGTGAGGGAGGGGCGAGATATGCAGCAAAACAATTCATCTTTATCAGATCTGCAAGAGGAACAACTGTATAGATTATTGAGGGAGTTTCAAGCAGTTTTTTCGAAGCCAAAAGGGCTTCCCCCAAGACGATTGCATGATCATCATGTGAGGCTGAAAGAGGGAACACCTCCCATTGCAGTTAAGCCCTATAGGTATCCCTATTTTCAAAAGAATGAAATAGAGAAGCAAGTGAAGGAATTACTTGAGGCTGGGATAATTCAACCCACGTCAAGTCCGTACTCCGCCCCGGTGCTATTGGTCAAAAAGAAAGATCGGAGCTGGGGAATGTGTGTAAATTACAGAGCCCTCAACAAGATGACCGTCCAGGATAAGTTTCCCATTCCCAATATTGATGAACTTCTGGATGAATTACATGGAGCTATCTATTTTTCCAAACTAGATTTGAGATCAGGTTACCACCAAATCCGAATGCAAGGGGCTGATGTCGAAAAGACAGCTTTTCGAACCCACCATGGACATTATGAATTTAAGGTCATGCCCTTCAGATTATCTAATGCACCTTCCACCTTCCAAGCCTTAATGAATGAGGTATTTGGTTCCTATCTCAGAAAATTTATATTAGTTTTCTTTGATGATATTCTCATTTATAGCAAAGGGTGGGAAGAGCATCTCCATCACATTGAGTTGACTTTGAGAGAATTAGTAGCACATGAACTATATGCAAGGGGGGATAAGTGTTCTTTTGCGCTAGGCCAAATCCAATATTTGGGTCATGTCATTTCTTGTGATGGAGTTCGTGTGGATAAAGACAAGATCGCAGCAATCGAACATTGGCCAATACCTAAGACGATCAGAAGCATAAGAGGGTTTTTGGGATTAGCAGGATATTACCGAAAGTTCATCAGGGGCTCGCGAATATTGCTGCTCCATTGTCCGATTTGTTAAAAAGAGATTCTTACCAGTGGGATCAGTTGGCAGAAAATTCCTTTATCAGTTTGAAACAAGCTCTTATGACAGCCCCAGTTTTGGCCTTGCCGAACTTCACTATTCCATTTGTGATTGAGTGTGATGCAAGCGGAGGTGGATTAGGCGCTGTTTTGATGCAAGACAATCATCCGGTGGCTTTTTTCAGCAAAAGCTTAAGTGGAAGGAACTTGTTACTGTCCACCTATGAGAAGGAGATGATGGCTCTAGTAGTGTCGATCCAAAAATGGCAACACTATTTATTGGGGAGAACATTCATAATTCGGACTGACTACTCCAGCCTTAAGTTCTTGTGGGATCAGAAAATTCACACCACGACACAGCAAAAATGGTTAGTGAAGTTATTGGGGTATGACTTTGTTATTGAATACAAACCTGGGAGAGAAAATAGGGTGGCTGATGCGTTGTCTAGGCAGAATGAAATAGAGCTCCCTGCTGTTCCTGACGAGATGAAGGATGACAAGAATTCATTATCTCTAGCAGCAGTTTCCGTGGTGGTACCCAAATGGCTAGGAGTAATTAAACAAGCTTATTCTTCTAATGAGCAATTGTCAAAGCTCCGACAACAATGTGCTGACAACACCTTGTCTCCGAACTGGTCCTTGAAGGATGACATTCTATTTTACAAGAACAGAATTTATCTCAGCTCCCAAATGGATGTCATTCCTGTCATTTTAGGTGAGTTTCATAATGGGACTCATGAAGGAGTTCGGAAAACATTGAAGAGGCTACAAGCAGTTTTTTATTGGTCGAGAATGCATCGAGATGTTGTGAATCATGTACGAGGGTGTGAAATTTGTCAAAGGTTTAAAAGTTCGTCTGTAGTTCCAGTTGGTCTATTACAACCCCAGCAAATATGGAATTCCATAAGCATGGACTTCATTAGTGGACTACCCAAGAGCAATGCAAAAGATGACATTTTTGTGGTGGTTGATTGGCTTTCCAAATACAGCCATTTCTTTCCCATTGCTCATCCATTTTCAACCTAGTCTATTGCCAAGTTGTTCTTCGATGAAATTTTCAAACTACATGGAATGCCTGCTTCGATCATATGTGACAGGGATCCAACCTTCACCAGCTCTTTTTGGAAGGAATTGTTCAATTTACAGGGTGTTGCCTTCAACTACAGCTCAGCCTACCATCCTCAAACCGATGGCCAAACGGAAGCAATCAACAGAGTGCTGGAACAATACTTGAAGTGTTTTTCAGCTGATCGACCTCATTCATGGACCAAGTGGCTACCGTGGACAGAATTTTGCTACAACACGAGCTTCCAATCTGCCATTCGCATGAGTCCTTTCGAAGCAGTATATAATATGCCTCCTCCCACGCTGCTCTCATATATTCATGGAACAGCTCAATCCAGTGAAATTGATGGCCTTTTACGTACCAGAGACCAGCTACTTCGAGAGTTAAAGGACAATTTAACAGCTGCTCAGATAAAGATGAAGCACCACCACGATCTAAGAAGACGAGATGTGGAGTTTCAGATTGGGCAGCAGGTATATCTGAAGCTCCAACCTTACCGACAGCAATCACTAAGAACAGGGAGGTCCAACAAATTAACTGCGAGATTTTATGGCCCTTTTCCCATCCTCCAACGCATTGGTAAGGTGGCATACAAATTGCAACTTCCTGCTGATTCATTGATCCACAACGTCTTTCATGTTTCCCAACTAAAAGCGTCTGTGGCTGCTGATGTGCGTGTGCAACCATCCCTACCGTCTGCTCATCAATTGACAGATTCTTCTTTGTAATGGTCATATGTACTAACCTTGAGGACAAGGTTTCTTTGGGGAGAAAGGGTATTGGTAGGGATATAGTGAGGGTAGAAGGGTAGTAAGGTCATTTCGGGTGTTTGAATGGGTGGGCCGGCGGGAGACAATGGGCTTGAGAACAGAGTATAAAACAGGGGATTTCAAGTGTAACGAATCAGTTGATTGATGAATGAAATTGGTTTTGTTTTTGTTAGTTTTGTTGTTCCATCCCTTCTCCGAATTATCAGGAAGGACAGAGGTCGCAGGACATCCTTCTGCTCCCCTCGTTCTGATTGATACTCGAGCATCCATCCACCATTGTTGCTGCTGTCTTCCATGGCGCCGGCGAAGCAGGGGAGTCACCAAAGCAAAGGAAAGGAATCATCGTCGATCTTGGTGGGGAAAATCCTACCATGGACATTGGAAAAAAAAATCAAGATAATTTATAACAATGGGGGAAGAAGTTACGATTAGCTTTGCCAAGAGAAGTTGTGCTTGCTTCAATCCAAGATTCGGAGTTCATCATATTGGTACATATTTATATCATGTTCTGAGATCAATGACAGGCAACATAAAGACACATAATTCCAGCAAAAAAATCTACTTATTTATTTCCAAGCGGCATTCAATTTGTTTCCACATTCCAGACAAATCCTGTTAGAGACGAAAAATATTGTTAAAGTCTTCCCCCCAAATGACTAATTAAAGGATAGAACTATCAATTAAGTAACCAGAATGAGTCAGAACTATAGCTCAAATACCTGATTGTACAAATAAATTGTTTAGAAGAAGATTGCACATACTTTTCATTCACCACTTAGACATTCAACCTTGGAGGAGAAATATCAAGAAGCAGACGCATTACAATTATAAGACAAGTTACTTGCCAAAACCGGCAGGTCTGCCACCTTTATCAAGCGCCACTTGCATATAAGCGAGTCCATTCTTTAGCTGCAAATAATGCAAAAACTTTTGTAAAATAAAAGTGATAATTTAGAGAAAAGCAAATCTTAAAATTTTTCAAAAAGCGCAGCAAAGATACCTGTTTCTACAGCTTCCGATTCATTTGCCTTCCAATGTTTTGCAATGTTGTCAGAGAGAGGATCATCAGGATTTGGTGCACTAAGAAGAGCTTGGATACTTTATTCAAGTTGGGAAAACACCACAAGTTTGCAAATACAACAACAATCAGGTACTACATTAATTATAAAACAAACCAAAAGTTATCAACATAACGACTTTGTATTACTATATTGGAAACTCCATCTTAGATTCAATATGATAAAAAAGATAGCACAAATAAGGTTACATTTAACATGACCAATAAAACAGCCTCAACTGCTGATGTATGATCAGGCTAGACATTATATCGTGAAAAATTGTAAGTTCATTTTACCAGCATTTGCAATGCTATCTTAGATTCTCTAAGACAAAAGGCATTTCTAAAATTAAGTCCGCTAAAGTTTCTGCTCAACCATTAAAAAGCATCAAAATGTGAAGTCCTCAACAGAAAGCAGCATTTGAAATAACCTGAGCAAAACCGTTCGGATCTGCAAGGCGGGACTCCATTTGTCTTTAAGAATGTCAAGACATATTCTTCCAAGCTGTATTGGCAAAAACCATCATACATAAATACAAAAATGCAGTTTACCTTCATTTTCTTTGGGAGTAAAAAAATGAATAGATACACATACCTTGTCAATGTTAGGATGATATATTTTGGTCAGAAAGCGGACCTATTATAAATATTGGTCGTCAGTGCTCAAAAAGAATTCATCATGAAGTTGGCATGTTGAAAACATTCCGTTTGAAACAGAAATAAAGTAGAATTCTACAAAAACAGTGTCCTCTAATCTATAGATGGTAAAACAGGAACCCTTTTACTTAACAATAAGGACTGATTATAAAGTATGAAGGCATACAATGGATGAGCTAGAGAACTTTGTAAACTTGAATAAGAAGTACCAAAAGGTAAATTGGACTGAGATGAAGTCACAAACAATAGATTAAAGCAGTGGTGATGGGACTAACATTTATAGTGGTAATACACACTGACGAAATGGATACAGGCAAGGTAACTAGCAGTTCATGCTGTCGTCCAGTTTCCAATATCCGATAATCAATAAAAGAACCGAAAGTGAAACTAAAGGCTGAATAAAACACAAACAAGCCTAATATAGTAGTTCATTTACCCTTCCAATTGACAGAATGAATTCCATCAGGGTCAAACAAACTTCTTTTTGCTTTACATATATGCAATATCAGACCAGTGGCGAAGATGGATAAAGGTGATCAAATGCATGTGAACATCACGTAACCAACACATTCAAAATATTGAAATTCACGAAAAAACTCACATTCCTCATATCTCATCATTTCCAACAATAGCATCTAATTACTAAAAGATAAATGATGAGATAAAAGTGCATAATTTGATCCATAACATAGGAAATGCATAATTTATACGTAAGTCCACCTTCGGTGCCAACATTGGATATTCCTCAGGCAAAAACAATTCCAACTTAAACACACCACCTGCAAGAAACACACAGAAAGTAAACCAAAAAACGTAAAATAAGATATAAAAAACACTTCCTATTAACAACTGTGCGCCAAAATAAAGATAAAACCTAATCCACATAAAAACCCAAATAACCTTCATAAGGAGATTGCGTTGGACCAAGAATCATAACATTAAAGTAGCGGACGTTTTCCTCAGATGGCGAAGCACTAATACCCGGAGCTGCAAGCCACTCATAAAAAAAAAAACGCAAAACATCAGCTCTCCAAACTCACACACCGTCAAGTGTCAATCCCCTACCAACCGGATAAAATTACCCAAAAAATATATAATTATATGTATACCAGGCTCGCTCAACAAACGCTGCGTCTCCTGCCACCACCAAATCCAACACACAAAGCACACAAATCAGTGATTTTGGATCGACCATGATCAAATTACATCGAAAAGAAAATACAGGAGATGAGGCGAAATCAGGGGATGATACCTTGATGATGCGGCGAGGGAGATTGCTGCCGGCCATTTTTTTTTTCTACTCGATCTTGGGATTGAGAGAGGAGATGGAAACCCTCGCCGGGGGATCGGATTCGACGACAAGAGATGAGATAAAAAGTAAGGGAGTCAGGGGGGGTTTAAGGCTTTGTTGATCTCCGAAGTGGGTACGGTTTATTTATATCTATCAATCTGCCTCTGTTCTATATACGATATGTTTTACCTGCGTGTCCATCGATATAAAAGTTATGGGACTGAAGACTATGGGTGATGTATATAGCGAAAATTTTCACTGTCTACCTCCTAATTACCTGCATGAAGATAATTTCAGCTCTAAAAAACTTTCTCCTTTCTCTCCTCATTGTTACTAGAGGTATAAATGAGTCGAACTGGGTAAAGGTGTGATCAAATTTAACTTGATATAAAATAAGACGAGTCAAGTTAAACTTTAATGTAAATAAATTCAGCTTTGATGTAAACGAACCAAATCGAATTTGTCTAAAATTTATAGTGTTTGAGCTTCGATCGTATTTGACTCACTGTATTTCGAGCCAAATTTGAACCATCAGAACCGTCGAACTCGAGTTGAGCGAATGTTTGTACTTAGTTTATACTCGACTTATATAAGATCAAAATTTTCTTTCTAATACTATATAAGTTTAATATGACCATAATAATATTTACAAGCCGTGTCGAGCCGAATATTTTTTAAAATTTGAACATATCAAGTTCGAGTTTCAAGTCAAGTCGAGTCAAACATTCCTTAGTTCAAAATTTGTTCGTTGTTAAACGAGTTTATCTAATTCGAGTCGAATATTTTTTCGAGCACAAAATTAAAAAGCGCGAGCCGGCCGAATGCAAAAAAATTCGCAAATAGACTTAACTCTTTACACCCCTAATTCTTACCTAGTAAATCCATCCTCTTTTTCTCCTACTAGTTTAAAACTATTCAATCCTTTATCTCCTAAATATCCAGAACTCTTTATTTTTATCTCTCATTCGCCAAAAGTCAATAAGAATTAACATTTACTTTAAATTATTTATAATAAGTATTTTAAAATAATTATATATTAATCTTTGATTTTCAATTTTCTAATTTCTTCGTATAATTTTTTGCTTTTTATAAACATATAATTTGCAAGTGAAAAACGACATCAAGACCAAAAAAAATACCGATGGGGGTACGAACCGTCATTCGTTTTTTCCAAGAGAGAAGTTGCACTTGCCCCATGTTTAAATAGGAGTTAATCGGACCGGTACGGCTCAACCATCAACATAAAATATCCATATTATTTTCTGTTGTCTATGGAAAGCAAAGATACGACAAATATCCTGCAACAACTCTAAACCATTTCCAGTGTGAGCGGGATTTATTCCGTTCCCACGCAGAAAATTCCTGGTTAAGTGAAAATTCATTGTGAATGTTTTTTTCACCAAACTTGATTTAAGAAAGAAATTGGGGTGAACCAAAAAAGTCAGAATTAAATCTCAGTTACCTACTTGTACACGAAAATCGTTTAAAAGTAGATTGCAGACTTCTCATTTACTATTACGACATCTTGCAGGTGAAATTCCATGAGGCTGACTCTTACATTATAAATATAAGGCAAGTTATTTGCCAAAATCCAACAGGTCTGTGTTGTTCATCAGGCTCCACTCGCATACAAGCGAGTCCACTCTTTAGCTGCACACAAAGCAACATCATTTATTTTCCTAAAAAAGGGATGGATTGAGATTAAAAAAATTATAAATTTAAGCAAAGCACAAAGCTACCAGTTTCCACGGCCTCAGATTCATTAGCCTTCCAATGTTTTGCAATGTTATCAGAGAGAGGATCATCAGGATTTGGTGCACTAAGAAGAGCTTGGATGCTAATCAACATTGAGAAAACACCGTGTAAGTATTCATATGTAATCGATGATATTCAGGTATTGCATTAGTAAAAAAACAAATACATCACCAACAATCAACAAAGGCCCCCATATGACAAGAGAAAGGACACTGCATCTGAGTTTTCATTTAACATAATTGATGTAAAACACCAGTCCATGGAATTTTCTTGTTTTATAGTCTTATAACAGAAAATCTATTGTATTTTCTGGTTTAGCACAGTTATTGAATTTCTTGGTCTATGTTGCCGTGTTTTAAATACAATGGCTTCCCCACACACTGTATTAAACTTTTTACGATGATCAATTGAAGACTTCCAATATTCTTCGTCTTTCAGCTTTTTATCCATTAACTTCTTCTCCAGCTTACCTCTTACGCGTACATTAATACTCTTCTAAATAATCTAAGTCAAACATTATTATTATTAACTATATATAATCACAGTGAGACTCATTGTGCGCCAAAATTCACGAGTTTGTCATCTGCATCTCGCCAATAATGAAAAAATAACTTCTGCAGCAGATTTTATCCACATGAAAATTCAGATATTCATGTCACACTTTTAAATTTCCTCATCCTAGATTCACCAATGAAAAAAGCTTTTCCAAAAATTTTTCCATTTAAAATTTTAGTTCAATCATGGGAAAAAAAAAATTAAATGACATAAAAGCAATGTAAAATTCAAAAAAAAAATCAACTTAAAATAACCTGAGCAAAACAGTTCGGATCTGCAAGGCAGGACTCCATTTGTCTTTGAGAATATCAAGACATATTCTTCCAAGCTGTATCAGCAAAAGAAAGAGAATCACGCACAAAATCCAAAATGAAGGCAAGCAATGTCTTTTTAATGAGTCAAAAAAGAGAGAAGATACACATACCTTGTCAATGTTAGGGTGGTATATTTTGGTCAGAAAGCGGACCTAACATAAATATCAATTATCAGTGCTTAAGAAGATATCCTACTAAAGATGCATGGAGAACTTGCATTTTAAAAAAACAATAGTCTTATACAGCACATGAGACACAATTCTCCAGTTCAAGGATAACAAAGCAGGAACCACTTTATTTTAAAAAGTGATTAATTATAAAATTGGTATGGACACTACAGAGTTGAATGAAAGTGTCAAAAGACAAATAAGGCAAAAATATAAGTGATAAACAAATAAATGATTAAAGCAGTAACATTTGCTAGCAGCAACAAGCATAACTGAAGTAAATAGGTAGAATATCAAAATTAAAATTAAAATTTCTCCTAAAAGTAAAAGTAACAAGAAGTCAGTGCTAGAATGAAGATTCCATTACATAGTGTAGAAAAAATTTAAATACTCAATAAACGGACGAAAATATATAAAAAAAGGAAAAATAAAACACAAACAAGTTTAATACGAAAGATTATTTTCCCCTTTCATCAGAGCAAGATGATTAATAACCACAAACAAATACAAGTCGAACAAGTATTGCACACAGGGAATCAATATGAAGCAACCAAATGCTGAACATAGGAAGCCCATATAAGGAAAACAAAGGCATACAACTGCCCCTTAATCAACATTGCCAGATTATCAAAGTCTAAAAAGAAATCTCCCTCCACATAACTTACCATCACTAGTAACACAATGCATAATGCAAATGGTAATGAACTTGATAGTTACAAGGGCATGCTAATCTATGTAAATGCACCTTAGGCGCCGCCATGGGATATTCTTCCGGCAAAAACAATTCTAACTTAAATACACCACCTGAGAGAGCGGAATATAGACAATAAGCACAACAATATAAATTAGAGGCCCCAACAAGAATCTACACACTCAATAATAAACCCTAAAAACTTAACCTAGCAACTGTACACGAAAACAAAGAAACCAGATCCACATAAAAACCCATATTACCTTCATAAGGAGATTGCGTCGGACCAAGAATCATAACATTGAAGTAACGCATGTTCTCCTCAGATGGAGAAGCACTAATACCGGGAGCTGCAATCCATTCATCCACAACAACACAAATCGATCAGCTCCCAAAAACTATACACCATGAATTTTCCCTATCCACCTTATAAAATTACCACCCAAAAAAAAAATACCAGGTTCGCTCAACAAACGCTGCGTCTCCTGCCACCACCAAATCCAGCACACAAAAAAACATAAATCAGCGAAATCTGATCAACCATGATCAAATGTCGTCGATAAATTAATACGGGCGAAATCAGGGGATGATACCTTGAGGATGCGGCGAGGGAGATTACTGCTGGCCATTTTCGTTTTTTCGATCTTGGGATTGAGGGAGTAGACGAAACCTGGCCTAGTATCGGATTCGACGACCAAAAGAAGGTGGTGAAAGGGGAGTTGGGAAATTAAAACACTCTTTTTGGTCACCTGTGGGGTAGGGCTTCATATAGGCGGGGGGTCTGGTTCTTCTTTACCATCTCGCCCGTCAGATTGGCTATTTTATTAAAACATTTTAAATTAAAATAATATTATAATAATAAACTATTTTTGTTGTATACAAAATTAATAAATAATTAATAAAGTTGATCCACCCAATTCTAAATTTAAACATTCTTAGTAGTATGCTACATTGGGACCAAATAGAATGGAGGACTCTTTGTGCTTCCAATGAGATTCAAAAATGTAAAACTTGGTCTGCCAATCTAGTGGTTTACATTCGGTTTGTTGTGGGCCCGATCCGACTAGTATGTAGCTGGTTCGGTTTGAGCGGTTCGATGCTAGTAGGGCCTCTTTGTGTGTTATTGGGGCTTAGACATTGGTTGCATCCTCGTTGAGCGGTCTGTGTATCGGCGTTTGCTCTGGTTGATCACCAATCACCATGTTATATGTTCGTGTTGCTTCTGTTGTTAGTTTTAAGTGGCGGTTGCTTGGGTCAAGTGTAGTTAGTTATCACCTTATAGAGCCGAGGCTCCCTTGTGGTAGTTCTTATTTGTTTTGCCTTCTTTAACTTCTGTTGGCAGTTTGATAGCTTGGGCCATATTCACATGTATTTCATGCATGTTTCACTTTTTAGACTAGCGATAATGTAGCATTTTAGTTGTTTGGCATGCGACCTTAATGAGTCCTAATAGAGCTATCCAGATCTACCCATTTGCTTTCTCACCTTTCCGATCTTTTCCTCTCCATTTTGTCTCTCTTTGACCCGATTTTGGTTCTCAAGATTGCGACATTGTGTGCTTGTGTGGTCCCCATGTGTTTGCGTCCTGCCACGACACTCAATTAGGGAGTCCTTGTCACGGCTTTTCATTTTGCCTCTCTTTTCACATCTCTTCTTTTCCTCTCCATCTCTCCTTTCTCCTCCTCTCCCTTTCTCTTTGCAATGTTTTATTTTTACATCGTAGGATGTAATTAGTGGCGTTTTGTTTCATCTCATTACCTAAGGACCATTTAATTGATTTTGTGGATTAATAAAACTTAAAGGTTGAGATCCTTGATATGAATTTCAAAAATTTAGATCTAGTTCACAAGTCACATCAGCATTATTATATGCTTTTTGGACTTTTTAAACATGCGAGATGGATAGAAGTGTGGCGTCCATTGGGGGCCCAACTAGTATTCAATGTGCTAGTTAATATTTATGATTCTTAGTTATATTACCGGCATGTGTATTCGACATGTACATACTTTTCGTTGAGTGTATCTAAACTATGGAATGTTACATTGATTATTAGATAGGCCTTATTGGATATAGTATAAGAATATTGTTGTCGATCAAATTCTAGCTAATTGCATATGATTTAAGCTGTATTGGTCATAGTACTGGTATGTTACCGTTGAGTAGGTCTGGTTCTTTTGATTATCGATGTACATTTTCTCTATTGGTGTAGTATTGCAAGCTTGGTCAGAGGGATGCAAGGATTAAGAATCATATATGAGAAAGTTGGCTAGCTTTTTTGTGGTCTTGTGGGTTTCTCAGGAGGATGAGACTAGTTGGCGAAGTGATATGAATACTATGTGGGGCTAGTAAACTAATATAATTATATATATACGAGAGCTTTCGGACATTTAAATTGAAGTCTAGAGTTACGCTGTGAATGATTGTATAAAAGTTATTATCACTAACCTTTGCTCAAGCTGTTTTGGAGGCGGTATACACGGGAGCATGCGACCTTAATGAGTCCTAACAGAGCTATCCAGATCTACCCATTTGCTTTCTCACCTTTCAGATCTTTTCCTCTCCATTTTGTCTCCCTCTGACCCGATTTTGGTTCTCAAGATTGTGACATTGGGTGCGTGTGTGGTCCCCATGTGCTTGCGTCCTGCCACGACACTCAATTATGGAGTCCTTGTCACTGCTTTTCACTTTGCCTTTCTTTTCACATCTCTTCTTCTCCTCTCCATCTCTCCTTCCTCCTCCTCTCCCTTTCTCTTTGCAATGTTTTATTTTTACATCGTAGGATGTAGTTAGTGGCGTTTTGTTTCATCTCATTACCTATGGACCATTTAATTGAGTTTGTGGATTAATAAAACTTAAAGGTTGAAATCCCTTGATATGAATTTCAAAAATTTAGATCTAGTTCATAAGTCACATTGGCATTATTGTATACTTTTTGGATTTTTTATACATACGAGATGGATAGAAGTGTGGCGTCCATTGGGGGCCTAGCTAGTGTTCAATGTGGTAGTTAATATTTATGATTCTTAGTTATATTCCCGGCTAACAATGTGTATTTGGCATGTACATACTTTTCGTTGAGTGTATCTAAACTATGGAATGTTACATTTATTATCAGATAGGCCTTATTGGCTATAGTATAAGAATATTGTTGTCGACCAAATTCTCGCTAATTGCATATGATTTAAGCCGTATTGGTCATAGTACTGGTATGTTACTGTTGAGTAGGTCTGGTTCTTTTGATTACCGATATATATTTTCTCTATTGGTGTAGTTTTACAAGCTTGGTCAGAGGGGTGCAAGGATCAAGAATCATATATGAGAAAGTTGGCTTGCTTTTTTGTTGTCTTGTGGGTTGCTCACGAGGATGAGACTAGTGGGCCAAATGATATGAATACTATGTGAGGCTAGTAAACCAATATGATTATTTATATACAAGAGCTTTTGGACATTTAAATTGAAGTCTAGAGTTACCCTGTGAATGATTGTATAAAAGTTATTGCCACTAACCTTTGCTCGAGCTGTTTTGGAGGTGGTGGGAACACAAATCTAACCATTTTCTGCAGGAATTCTTCAAGTCTGGGAGTCTAGGAAATAAATGTTAAAACAATCCACGTACCCTAAACTAATGTTATTTGTACAGGTACACAGAGCAAAGAAGAAATATAGGTTGAAGAATGTTTTGTGTTGTTTTTTAGAAGAAGAGCTGTAACACCCCAATTTGGTCCCAATGGACGAATCGAATCATGATATTATAATTTTGAAGCTACTCATTGGGCTATCGTATACACGTAGAGGCTTAAGACAGACACTAGGCTTGGTTTTCATAGAATGCACGTAGAATTCGTACTACAAAGGCGGATCTTGGACTTAAAGGAATCCTATATGAATACCCATAGTCGTAACAGAGGTGGAACCTCCCCTACGACTATTAGCAGTGACTTTAAAATGTGATGATCACTCCCAACTATAGAAAAAGTACACCCCTGCTACAGTTTTGAGGTCACATGTTATTGCGTATATAATATTTTTACTACTTAGTTCAAGAGATTGGTGTAGGTATTCTTATTAGTTACATGAAGATGATGTGAATATTTAAACAAGGGTCATGGTTACTTGTTCCATATACCCTACGCGAGCAATAATTAAAGAGTCAGAGAATTACATAGAATCATTGGGTATCAGGACATCAAACCTAGTACCCGAACTTCACGTGGGTCTTCAAGTCGTCTGAACCGTAAGCTCTTCTACCCCACGTTATTCTAACACACAAATAGTTGTAGCCAAATATATTTCGTATACCTGACTTAGCTCCTTGTGTTTCAAGACTCTGGGGATTATATACTTCGCAGATGATGGTTAACTTTGCCCCAAAATATAATAACTCTATAGTAAAATATAATAATATAAAAATAAAACATGCTAACACAACCATCATAACACCGAATCATACAAAGTTCACATAGTGCATACTCTTGTCATATAGTCATCCACAAAACAGATAATATAACACAAGGCCTCTGTCACTGCCACCACTGAGCCGTCTGATCCATGCACCTAGGCTGGCCAACGCCCCACTTATATATAATAGAAAACCATGTTAGTAATTAAATAAATTTGATTACTTGTCGTAATAATTACTGGTAAAATAGCAAGTTGACAAATGAATATTCTATTACCCATGGAAACTTAGGAAACTTCAGAATTACCTCCCACTAAGCAGTAAGCAAATATACTTAAATAAGTGTCAGTGCCATAAACGGTTAATATTCATATTCACACATACAATACTTACGTCCTCACACCCTCCATACTACACCTGCTGTGGTACTCGAGTCGCAAAACGAAAGGTTAAGTTAGTGCTACAAATTTCAGAAATGTGCTACATTATGCAGTACCCTCATACTCCGCACTAACTAAGGGTTTGAAGGAGTACTTATACTGTCTATACATCTCGTACACACTCATAATCATAAGACTCGTAAAGCCTCATATTTATACATATAGGCTTGGGAGTGGATTTAATACTTAGTTTATAAATTTTATCTTTCAAAAACCACAAGGTGGTCTCAACCTTGAAGTTTTATTAAACATGTGTAGAAAACACAGCTAAATGGCCTGACATCGAAATGATCTGATAAAACGCCACCTATGCCATCCTACGTCAAAAATGTGGCTAAACTCAACAAGCAGAGAGTTAAATAGAGACCAAACAAAAGGAGAGTCGTATTGACTTGGATGAGCACAGGTCCGTATTCTAGTCAGTAAACTCACCTGTGATACCTAGCATGGAGATGGAATCGATAAGAATCGGGTCACATCGGCATTCAAACAGAGGTAAAGCCTCCACACAAACTCAACACTTGACATCACTTAATTATCTTAATTATGTACTAAGTGAGGTGTTAAATATTATTAGGTAACTTAATTAAGGTTTTGGTTTAATGTTCACATAGTGGACTTTAATCAATTAAAGGGTTTTTTATCGAATGGGCTTACTATATAATTTTTTGGATGGGCCTAAAAATGTCCCAATGGGCTGGAATTTTGATGGGTTGTCCCATATAGTCTAAGGTTTATAGGTAAATTCCAACATGACAATCACATTGGGCAATCAAGGGTAACAAGGCCCATTAAGTTTGGCCCTAAGGTGTTGGGCCAGTGTACCTGGGTTACACACCAATTTTGTAATTATTGGTTCATGGGTTAGAGGACTCCAAATGGGATTGGGTCAGTGGGCCTAGTTATCTAACATCTGGAGCTTGGTCCCGGTAAGTGTTTGGCAAAATTACTTTGTAAATGAGCCTAAGTGTATTTTACAACTTGGGTCAATGGATGAGCAATTTCTGGAGCTATATGGGCCTTAACAAATTAGAAATTCACAAATAAAAGTGGTAACCTACCAACGTGACCCAAAATTGATCAAGGTGCTACTGAGATATAGGGTAAGGAGTGGACCAACTTAAAGTAAAATAAAATACCATTAACCTATTTTAACATATTTTACAACAAGAGTGAAAAAACTACGGTTTTCACTCTGCATCTTTACATTGTACTATTAGACACCACCAAAACATATCTAGAAGATTTTTAACTATTCCCAAAATTTATACATTTCAATTGTACATTTATTGGAGCTTCATATATTTTTACAGAGTTATTAGCTTAAATTTGGTGACTTAACATATGTTACAATCACAGATCATGCTCTTAATCATAAACAACAAAGGAAATATAAGGCGTACTTATAGGTGATGTTCATGATTATTTACTGGTTATATTAGGCTTAAACTTTTATCAAGAACTCCTAAAATCGCCGTGAACAATATGAAATTTTGTGAATCAATAGATCCTATTAGGTCAGAGAGTAAAAATTGAAGAAAGGGGTACTTATGCCACTATAACGGTGAAAGTTACCACCTTTCCTCAATTTTTATCCACATACATGCACATTTTAGGTTATGTCAGGTAAAACACACAAGTCAAAAGTTGTAGATATACATGTTTTTAGTTCAAAAAATAAGAATTGTGAAAATCTAACATCAGCGTGTCAAGATATGATTTTCATACCAAAATAGTACATATCAGTGACCTATGTATATTATAGAAATTATATCTATTTATTTACATGGTAAAATAAGATATATGAGTACTAAAATGCTCCTAACAGGAAGGTATAAATGATAAAAATATCATAAAAAACGAAACAGTACAAACATATAGGAGATAAACACCAAACAATGAGCAAAAGAGGCACTACAAACATGAAACTAATAATGGAAGGCCAAGGGGAGGTCTTTCGAGACATCCAACCTGAAAACCTACCACTCTAAGAGGTAAAAAACGTGGAGGATGGTGATTGGAGCTCCAATGAGGAAGAAGAAAGACAAGGAAAGTAGAAGAAGGTTGTTGGAGGTGAAAAGGGAAGGAGAAATTATGACAAGGTGAGGGAAGGGATGAGTTTTATAGAAAAAAGGTTAGTGGCTTGGTTATATCATAAGTATGGGTGTTATACCTAAAGAAGTATGGGTTGGATAGGGAGGTATAGGTTGGCTTAGTGCTATCATAGGTATTGGTGTTATACCTAAAGATGTTTAGGTTGGATAAGATAAAGATGTATGAGTTGGGTTAGTTAAAGGCATATGGGTTGGGTTAACGTAAAACCCAAAAACTTAGGATTTTTACCCTGAAGAGATCGGGTCTACCTCGGAAATTGTACTGCAAGTCCTAAAAGGGGTTAGGATGGTCCAAAAGGATATCAAACACATGACAAGCACACAAATGATATGCGAGGGATATGATCCTAATATCTAACTATATATGATTAGATTAGACCAAACATGAAAAAGTTGGGCGTGCTGCATCCAAAGAGGCTTACCAAACACTGAAGAAGATTAAGGCTAGGGAACTTACACATACTATATATAGTAAGAAAGGTCGGGCCCTATTAACCCGATTCAGATAACAACCGAACTGACAGTAAAAATGCTCAGGCAGACTGCCCAGGTTTTACAAGAGCTTATGTGAAGACTAAATAATTTCCCACCTAAAGAATGTTAAAATTTTCTGTGATTATCCTAAAAATATGAAAATGTGTTTGTGATAGGACTTTGTGAAATGAAATAAATTTTTTGAAATGTTTTGGGTTTAATTTTATTAAATGTGAATCATTTACAACTTGTGAAATTATTCCAACGTCTTAGTTAGAAGGGAGGCTCTCTCAAAATTTTCTTATGATTTAAAGTCTCTTTTGTAACTTGGATTTATTTAATATATCTTATTTGCATGAAGTTAGCCATAGGAGTTTTTGCATTTGGATTTGAGTGTTTCATATTGAATGTGCATTTAGATGTCTACTTTGGCCTTCCTTCTAACACTCTTGAATGATGGCCTTCTAACACTCTTGAATAATTAGGTCTTGTCATGTGGTCAACATTTTATTTTAAATGAACAAGAATAATGATTCAAGGTTCAATACTTCAATTTGGTTTGGGTTCAAACTGAATCCGGTTGTTATAAAACAAATGAGGCAAATTTACTTAAAATTATAAATTTTATTTAAGAAAACTTAATTTAGTATTCAACTCAGTTATCTTAATTTTATTTTTAAATAAATTAATAAAAAAACTTATAAGCAAAATTTTAAAATTATATTTTCGTTTATACTTTTTTTAGAATGTTGGCACTAATAAAAATCAATTAACAATATTTTGACGGTTTCACAATCGATCAACGAAAAAATGAACTATTGCAGTAAAATAATTAGAAATCTGTTACTAGTTTGATTTTTGGTTTCAAAATTGACTAGAACTTATAAAAATCATTTACACACTTTTGCATCCCTAGTCACTAAAATTGCGTTTTTTAGTGACAAACTTAAATAAGAAAATTTATCGTTTTATACATCAGAACTACAAGTGGCTAGCCAATTTAAAATTTTTTCAACTATTTTAAATTAAAATGAAATAAATAATAATTAAATATTTTGATCATTAACTAAAAATCGTAAAAGACAATAACTTTAACCTACTATTTTATTTTAAAACGGTAGCCACTACTGTTTGTTTATGTTGTTGATTTATTGATAGACTAAGGTTAAATATTCTAAACTATTTATGTATTTTATTGATTTATCCATAGACTAATTTTCTCTTCATTAATACAAAACATTGTTAAAAAAAAAAACTGGAAATCCCCCATACCCACGCACTCACTCACTCACCCTCTCACGACATCACAACCTTAGACAACCCGCTCCCATGAGGTATTGAGGCCCCTACCTCATACCCAACATTAGTTAATAATATCATCGAGTTGTATCTTTCCTTATTGTTAAAAGAAAAGTCAAAATCAGAGCTCTAATTAAGAGTGAGACATTCAACCAATCAAAATGCAACAAAAATAAGAAAACAAATCATATTTATATTCTATCTTCTCAATTTAATGAAAGTATATATGCCTTTACAATTTGGAACCTATTTCTAATATAGGCTATGTTTGATATGCTATCTTGACTAATATAAGATGCAAGCCAGCTTTTTAAAACGCGAGTTATTGATGGTGTTAGAGACCTGGTTAATTATGATCCAAAATGCGAGTTTATATGTACAAAGTTTACAAACATATGTAATGCAGGGCATCAACTAACATTTTATTATTTTGAGGGATTTGTTTGTAACTTCGATGATTTATTTATAGGGATCTTTTAAAAATTATCTGATTAGGTTATATATATATATATATACACACACCCCCACACACCCCCACATATATATAATATAATATAAAGAAGATGTATTCTTCAATTGCACATAAAACTTGACTAATGTTACTTTTATTGTGTGCCTATGCTTTCTTCTACATTCATCATATATATTATCCTATTTCAACTTTATTTTTTTTCCTTCAAATTTCATGTATTTCAGAATTTAAGGTTTTTTTAATTTTTAAATTGCAGTTATCGTTATATTTTATATTCCATACTACCTTAATATTGAAGAAATCACTATATTACCTGCATGAATATGACTAACTTGGGAATAACAGTGATAATACTAAATAAGACCATATGATTATTGTTCGAGATAAAATTATACACCGTAATTATCATATGCTTTGACAAATAAAATAAAATAAAATGATCAATTATCTTGCAAAGCAATGCTCAAGTTTATGTTGTTTCATGCTATCACCCTCAATCAGCTTCTTTATGTGGGATAAAACTATTTTGTTCTTGAAGGTTGAATTACGTACCCTCGGCCATTTATGCTACAGTTTAAGCAGGGGAAACTACCATTGCTTGCAATGGTAGTTGCAGTCAAGGATGAAAAAATCAGCTGAATCCAATCAGAATTGGTCGATTTAACTCGGATCAAAAACAATCCAATCTAAAAAACCAACCGAATCGGGTTTTTGTAAATTGGTCGTCGAATAGGCCAATTCACCTTAGTTCCGATCGATTCGGAATCGGGGTAAATCAAGAAGAATTAGTTTTGGTTAGTAAATAACAAAAATATCCTAGATATAATAATAAATAAATTATTTAAGTACGGGTAAAAGTTGAATCAAATTTCTACCTCTACTCGTCCGCCGCTGCCGATCTTGCCTCCACCCGTCTGCCACCGCCCCTTCCCTTCTTATGCCACCCCTTGCCTCCACCCCTCCCTTCGTGTGCCGCCCCTTACCTCCGCCTCTTCCTCCACTGCCGCCCTTTGCCTCGGCCCTCCCTCTGCCCGTCTGCAGCCGCCCCTTGCCTCTGTCCTCCATTTGCCCGTCTGTCACCACCCCTTCCTTCTGGCCTCGTCCCTCCTTCCACTGTCGACCCCGTGTGCCGCCCCTTATAGGGGATAGTCAGGGCCGACGGGAAAGGGGTGGCAAGGCAGGGCCAGGAGGGGGAGACAGGGCGGGGCGACAATGGCATGACAACCGGAGGTGACAGCTTGGGGTGAAGGAGTGGGACGTGTTGGGGGTGTTAATTGGGAGAAAGAAATATCGTCGGTGGCATTCTCGTAATTAAAAATTAACTCGAGTTAAAATTAATAACTAAATCTAAATAATTCAAAAAAATCCAAAAAAAAATTCATAAAATATCGTAAAATATAATACACATAATAATATTAAAATAACATCAATACTTAACTTTTATATATTTATATTATAAGTTGTCAAATTATTATATATGACTAATATGGACTGTTTTAAGTGAACTGATTTTTAATCGATTTAGACCGATTTGATCCAATTCAATGACCCGTTCGAAAACCGATTCTGATTCTTATTCCGATTTTTGCATTTATGGTTGGAGTGGGTCAAATCTGCTGTTGCCACTAGACGTCGTGGTTAAATTTAGCCACTATTACCACGGTGGCAAACCCGTGGCAAATCCATAAAATAAAAAAAATAATAATAAAGTTAATTAGCCATCGTTGCCTAATTTAAATTTTACTTAAAAAAAATCTTGTGCCCAGTCAGTCAGTGGGTGAGCAGTTGTAGAGTTTATCGTTGTGTTTGTTCAAATTTTTTTTTTTTAGGCAACTGTCGTCGCTAGGGGTGGCTAATCCTGTATAAAATTGCGGGCCCTAAGCTGTGGCTAATTTGTCATGACTAAATAAGTGGCAAAATTAGCTGTGATTAAAAATCATTTTCCTACTTAATGAAGGTGGCCATATTGTCCTCTCGAAGCACTGGGTCTTATATACCTAGAACATGCCTCAACTCTCTTAGTTTCCTTTATGTTAGAGAGCGTTAATAATATTTTAACTTCTAGCACACTATTAAGTGCGTTCGGGCACAAAAGCTGCATGCATTATTTAAAAAAGAAAAAAGAAAAGACAAAAGTAATTATTCCCTATTGTATTATTTCTAAGCTCGAGTATTTTTGAGACATGCATGATAAAATTAAATAATTCTTGTGGTTCTTGAGGTTATGTAGATTGGGTATGAGGTGTCAGTGGCTTGGTGGAGATGCTGTGGGTGGGTGAGTGCGTTCTGGGGATTGGATCTATGGGCGAGTACCTAGTAAAATATGAATAAATTTAACGTGCACAACTTGCGTACGCCTACTCTCGTCACACGTGAGGATGTACAGAGTCCTGGCCGTAGATCATCGAGAGGCCAGGACTCTGTGCGACCACACTGGACGTACGCAGTAATTAACCAGTCTAATTTAACAGCCGATATCATATAACTAGTTTCGAAGAGCCAAAAATAATATTCAATTTCAGTTGAGAGTTGCAAGGATGAAACATGATTGCAATTAAATTTCCATATTAGTCTCAAATCACTACGTATGTCAAACACTTTTTTATTAGTTATTTATAAATTTTCGTTTTTTAACGCTATAATTATATGATTGATGCTTACCTTAACCTTTTTAAATCGGTTCATTAACTCTCATTTCACATGCATATTTCACATTCCTCCGTATTTTTCAACCGCAAATTTTGGTAAAACGGCCAAATGCTATTGGTAAAGAAGCCAATCATAACGTGACACAAAATTCTATATCAATAGGGTACACTTCTGTTATAATTATTATAGGATTGTTTTTTTTTTTAAAATTCAGGTTAGTTTCGGATTAGCACAAACAACCAAATCAGTTGCAAACCCAAAACCCAATTTGAAAGGGGCAATTAAAGGAAACAAGTCATAAAGTGCGTTTCACCACTTGATCGTAAATTCTTCTATAATCAATGGCTAATTCAGAAATCTCTCGTGATAATATAAACACTTGCATTCTTATGGGCACAAATCTATATTAGCACAGTTGTCTACTAACTTGTATATAAATAGGTGGTCAGGCCGCATAACATGCCCTGTCTATTTCCCTAAGAAATGTTGAAGGTCATCCGATCTCTGGCCTTCGGCAAGCCTATCAACGACACTCTCCTCCTCCGCCACCACCATCACCACCACCGCTGGCACCATCACTTCCTTCTCTTCGTCCCTGCCCGCCAAGTTGTAAGCAACACTGTTGAGCTCGCGCAGCTAGCTCGCCAAATGGGAATGGACTTCTCCCCAGACGCCACCCTCACTTCCCTCATCTTCTCCTGGTCAGCTCCGCCTCAGTCGCCGCCCACCCAGGTAGCTGCCCTCCCCTTCCCGTCCCTCTCTTCCTCCTCCCTCGCCGCTCTTCGCCACTTCGCTCGCCTTTCCGGTGGCCTCTTCCAGGTAATATTCTGTAACCATGATCATACAACCATGCACATCAATCCGGTAAATCGCAACATGCCGGAGTACCCATCTTCTCCATCACTCTACTCGGGCCGTACCGGTGCTCGTATCGACGATATGGCCGGGCTTTGCTGGGCTCTTGCCGGAGGTGGGTGGAGCCTATTTCAAACGGGCACGTGCCAGGGTGCAAGTGCAGGATATGTGTTTAGGAAGGTGGACGCAAGAAGAACAATAGATGAGAGTGAGAGGGTGAGGGAGATGGTGTTGCCGGAGTTAGACTTTGGTAGAGATGTTCCATTGAGAATTCTCTATTACATCATCTTAATGGCTGATAATCTCTTCTATCTTGCCTGATCAAGATCAATCATTTTAAATCAGTCCTGTTTGTTTCTTTTGTTCTTCCCTTATCAAGAGAATTACTAGTTGATCATTCTTGCTTCCTAATTTGTAAACAGCACTAGTTTGAATGGCCTTTTCCCCTTTTGTTACATTGCATGTGGCAGTAAATACATGTTTACATTTCCCAGCTATAAGTCGACTTCATATCATCTGTTGTTTTCGCAGAGATATTTAAGAAGAAAAGAGAAAAGAACAAAAGATGGAGGGTTTCTAAAGTAAAGAATAAAATTTTAAATACCATCTTAAGAAGCTTGTAAAGTTGATGGTAACGTTGAAGCAAAGAATGGTTATGTTCTTCTTGGGAAAAAAATAAAGGGAAAACATTACATAGCTTCCTCGACTTGGATAATTCAAAACATGATCACTAAACAACAATATTAAACAATAATTAGCTTCACTCCTTGCCCCTCTTAAAGTACTTAATAATATTAAACAAGATTAAAACGTTGGCAATTAATAGATGATTTAATGCTGCCATGGAAAAAATGCTACCTTTATTAATAAAAGACAAAATTACTTTTATCACATTTTTAAATTAATTTTGTTTAATTTATATTAATATTTAAATTGATTATTCAGTTGGATTTGTGAATTTAATTTATTCATATTATTTTAGTTATTTATATATTTTATTATGTCTAATTTAATTTATTTTTCCGAATATTAACTAATGAAAATTTTAAAATAAAATGAAGAAAAAGTAATTAGATTCATATTGTTCCACTTTATTCGAAATTCGGTTTGGGAAATGGATTCTAATTTTTCACCAACATGATTAATTAGCTTTAAACTTATTTTATTTTAATAAATACTTAAAATTAAACAACAAAAAATAATTAACAACTATTATTAGCTTTTGTTTTACGACCTGGTATCTTTTGCCATGTCAATGCCGCAATATCTACTAATAACCTACCTAGTTTGCCAAAAACTATTTAACCGGTTTTCTTTAAAAGGGTTAGATTGAAGTGGGGAGAAGTTATGATCGACTCTTTTCAAATGGAGAGAGGGCAAGCACTATTTGGACCATAGTTGACAGGAGTAAGTCTTATAAAAAATAAAGTTAATTACTACTTCAATGGTATTTTACAAATGCACAAAGTTTCAATTTTTTTATCCAACTCCTTAATCGAGACGAATGTAAATTCTTTTGACCCTTATGAATTTTTAGACTTGCCAAATCCCAGGGAGAAGAAGAAAATCCATTTTCCCCCTTACGCATATTTAATTTTCTTAAGTGATCTGATAAAGGTTGATTGAAATATAAATTTATTATTATTATTTTTATCACTTCAATCATCAATTTACCAGATGATATTTCTTTGGTTCTTTATATATAGTATATATATATATATATCAATTTTTTTTATTTAAGGCCGAGTTTTGATTATGCAAATGGCTAAGGGTATTAGTTCAAACAACCTTTAGTGTAAACTCAATTAACACAAGCCAATATTGATTTCACCCTTAATTGGTCCAAAAAAAAGGTTGTCCATCGCTTAATATGCCTGATTAAAATGACCGTTATTGATTTAACTCTTAATTAACCCAATAATGCGACCATTAGACCAGTTAATTAATTAAAATAACACAGAGGAACTAGAAGGAAGAGGCCGAAGTCCCTCTTCTCCGCACGCCCCCTTCATCCTCGTCATTTACATCAAATTTTTTTATTTTTTTATTTTTTTACCGAGAGGTTATAGATAGGTAGTCTTTCGCTTTTTCTTTCTTTAATTTCTTTTTTCTTTTTTCTTTTTTTTTTTGTACTTGCTTCCTCCTTTCTTTCAATTTGTCTATTTTTTTTATTATTTTACTTGCTTCCACCGTTCTTTCTATTTCCCATCATCTTTTTTTTCGGTTAACTCTTTGGGAGACTTGAGACTTCAAGCTTGACTTCAATTACAGATTGGACTTAAGAAATAGGCGCTAAGTGTGAACCAACCATTCCCCTCATTTTACAGACAACCTTCTTGTACAGACTTATTGATTTAAAATTTTTTTTCTACTTACAATTTTTTTTAATTTTTTGCTGGTTTAAAACCTGTTTCTCTTGGCTTAAAACTATTTTTGGTAAAATTTCTTGGTTTATTACTATATTTCTTTTTTTGGCAGGGACGATATTTTTTTATAAATAATTGACTCTTAATTATTATTTTTTATGTTGACAATCTTTTTTTTACATACCCTCTTTTCTCTTTTTTTTATCATCAGTTTTTTTTTAAAAAAAACGAGGACACTTTTTTTTTTTGTTTTTCACAATATGGTGACCAAAGCATTTTTTCATTCTTCATTCATTTTTTTACATATATTTTACATAAAATTCAACAGCAATTTGGCTTGCTATTCATTGGTTTCTCCCATTTTATTTGGAGGAAAACTTTGTATATTATTTTATAGAGAAATTAGAAGGCAAGGAGGGAGACAATGACTCAACTTTAAGACCTTGTCCTCCCCTTTGTCGATGAAGCTTTTTCTACCTTGCCAAGTCTGGAGCCTTTTTTTTTTTTCTCTCTCTGCACAAGCACAACTCTGTCTTCTCCTTCTTTTTTTTTTTTTTTTAAGTCTCTCTCTCTGCCTCTGCCTTTTTTATTTTCTTCAATTCTTCTTTTCTGCCAAAACAAACGTTAGTTTTTTTTTTTTTTTTTTATGTGGGAGGAGGGTAACTCCTCTCCCTTCTCATTAAGAGGAAGTGGGGAGAGGATTTCCACCATTTCTTTTATTTTTTTATTTTTTTAAATTTGCATGGTGAGGGATTTGGGAGTGGCCAACTCCCAACACAAATTGTGGGGGAAATGGGTTGACGCCAACGTGAGGCCCCAACTCCCTCCATGCACATTTTTATTTTTATTTTTATTTTTTGAGTTAAACACTTCTAAATTCACAAAATTGAATATTGAAGTTCGCTCAAGACACCTCATTTGTAATGGTTGTTTTTTTGTTTTGTTTTCCAATGGTTGGGGGTTAGATCTCCCTTAATCTATTTCTTTGAAAATCTTAAATATTTATTAATCTCTTTAATTAACAATTGAAAGCATTGTCTATTTAATATTTATTATAGTTTTTTTAGCCAATCAAGTAGCAATTATTTATAAAATAAAAATAGACTCGCTATAAAAAATTATTATTTTTGCTCCCAACAAGCCATGAAACATATTTAATATTAGAACGGGCTGTAGTTTTGAAAATCGTAAAAAAAGTCTCAATGTATATATGCCTAAAGCAATTTCAATTGCCTTGGGCATATGTTTCTTAGAGACAATTTTTTAAGGTTTTCAAAATTATTTTGTTGGTTATACATTACTCCATAATAGTCTATTTTTAAGATTTTTTTATTGGCTATACTTTTCTGCATGACCCATAATAAACTTAATTTTATCCTAGATCTTGATCATTAGTGGAAAAAAGGCCTTCTGCATGACAGTTTTCAAAATTTTCTCCATGGTATCTGTTTCTTAGTCAATTTTTTTTATGATTTTCAAAATTATTTTGTTGGCTATACTTTGCTTCATAATAACCTATTTCTAAGATTATTTTGTTAGCTATACTTTCTCCTATGACAGTATAGCTCATGATAAACTTAAATTTTACATAGACCTTGTTCATTAGTGAAAAGGGCCTTCTGTCACTGAAATTTTTTATAACAAATTTATCACCATTTGTTTCTGAAAAATGGTGAAAAAAATTTGTCACCTTAAAATCACTAATTTAAATCAACACAAACAATTTTCACCATTTTATCACTCAAAATTTGGTAACTAATTTTTTACCACCAAAGTGCCACTTAAATTTGGTGTAAAACATATAGGTTACAAAAATTTAGCCACCGCAAATTTGGTGGTGCTTTTCTTAAAATATATTTATCATTGATTTGTCACCAAAATTTCATTGTCAAATTACTTAGCCACCATTTTGAAACTAAAATTTCGGTCTCAAAAATATAAGTCACAAAAATTTAGCCGTCGAAAATTTGTTTGCGTATTTTTTAAAATTTGTTACTGACTGTCACTAAAATTTTAGTGTCAAAATTACTTTCCCACCATTTTGACAATGAAATTTCGGTGAAAAAAATATGGACCAAAAAATTTAGCACTGAAAATTTGATAGTATATTTTTTAAAATTTGTTAGCAAACTATCACAAATAATTTAGGTGACTAATTATTTGCTACCATTTTGATAGCCACAAGCTTTTCTCCATCATTCCCCTCTACACAAGAGCACAACCCCCTTATATGGAGAAGCCTTCGTGTTTATCAAATCTCTAAGAATCCTGGATTACATGTAGATCTCCCTTGTCGACCCACAGATTACATGTATATCTGTTAGAGTTAGTTCAGCCAAATCTACCGTCATTGGTTAAGGAAAGATTACGATCTCCATAAAAATCTTTTCCATCCTCATCGGCAACCCACTCAAACAACTTCTTCGGCACTTGTTAGTCATGTTGGCTAGCCTTCGTGGCTCGACCATGACCCACTCTCTTGGCCATCGTTCCCGCATTCCACTACACCACTTGCTCGTCTTGGTATGCACGGTACCAGAAATCAGTACGCTTGGTACTGGGCATCAGTACGCTCAGTCACTCGCGACCTCACTCTGCTGATGCTCATTGCACACTGCTCGTAGCAGCTACGTCATGCTTGCTACTCGGAGCCCTCTATGCCATCTTGAGGTTTCTTGATGCCAGTGTAGCGCTATGCTTTGTAAACACAAATACTGATCATTTTACCACTACACCACTATTAGGTACCGCTTATCGATCACTCGACATGCACCATGCACCATAGTTTGATCATGCCTAGAACTATAACATAAATTAGCATTGGTAAGTTGTTTCCACCACTTGGAAAGCACCAATTGTCCATCTCGAACACGGTATGAATAGGAACAACCGCCAAACCCTAGCATCTGGTACATCCATCAGACTAGACCTGTAACAGTCTTCCCCCACCAATGAGACCCGATGTTCTCATTAGAGGTTTAAGACCTCCCCAGTATTTCTTGATCTTGCTCCCAATTGCCACAATTCCCTTTCTTGTTCCCAGCTATCCTCACTTCTCGGTTCCTCCTTCCACTTTATCAGATACTTCGTCTGCTCATTGGAAGCACCTTTGCCAACCCACCTATGCTCCAAAATCCCCCCACCTTCTTCTCATATTGCTGCTAGACAGTGGGCAGAGCTCTCTTCGACTGAGCTCTTCTCGGATTGACTAGATCCTCATAGAATGGTTTGATAAAACTAACATGGAAAATTGGGTGAAGTTTGTACCTCTCGGGAAGCTTTAATAGGTATGCAACACTCCCGATTGCATATTCCACCTCAAAAGGGCTATCATACCTTTGCACTAATGCTCGATGCACCTCAGAACTTTGGATTTTCTTCCAAATCTATGGTGTGAGCTTCAGCATCACTTCCCCTACACTGAATGATAATGGCCTTCTCCTTAAGTCGGCATATCTCTTCATTTGGCTTGTTCATTTGTCTAATGAATTTGTTGATCCTCATATAGCACTTGCCTATCCCTGGCAAACCTATGTGCAGTTGAACACTTTACTCCACGTCTGTGTAGAGCAATTTCCAGTGGTGTAAGTGGCTGGTAGCCTGTAGCAACTTCGAAAGGACTAAGCCCCGTAGCTGAGGATTGGGGCAAGTTATAACAAAACTACGCTCGATTAAGAAGCTCCAACCAGTTCATGTAACTGGCTATCATGAAATGACTTAGATACTCCTTGAGTAATGCATACGTCCTCTCAATTTGCCCATCAAAGTCTAGTGAGACCAAACTCCATAGCCTCATATGTAAAACCCACGATTCGAGTCAGGGTTTTATATTCAAAACCGGTCGGTTTGATCGTTATTTTCGAGTCGAGTATGTTTCAGAACAGTGTACTGAGCCGACGCCGGTCACGTGTATGAGCTATGAGGGGTCATGTATACCCAAGTATATGATAATAACACCATGAATATAACAGAAAAGAATGAATTATCAAAATATACGAAAGTATGCAGTACACTTTTTTTATTGTGTAGTTTAATCGTAGAAATAGTTTTAGGCCGTTTTCTACGTTAAGACGCGTTACGGGCAGTTTGGTCGGGTTGCTAGTTATAGAGCATGTCATTTGGATGTGTGATGTCTATTTTATTTTATGGGATTTTTTTTTATATTTTTCTAGATTTTTATTCGAATTTATTACGAGTTAGTAATTATTTTGACTCGACTCAGAGTCAAGTTAAAGTTTATTTACAAGTATGCCACCCAACTATTTTTTTTTCCCCAACACAACTCTTCACCCCAAACCCTAGCTGCCGCCCCCCCCTA
>JAVDBV010086493.1:0-21150 GCA_032619315.1 Piper longum | reverse complement strand
CTGTCCGGCGCTCCACCCGGCCACCCCCTCCCCGGCCGGCAACCACCGCCCACGGCCGGAACCCTGTCGCTGGTTGAAGAACGGGGGTGGAGTAACTTTTTTTTTATCAAATCTGGGCCGTCCTTATGATCGGATGGCCCAGATAAATTTGGCTCAAGTAAAGTTTTCTGGGTCTTGCCTAGAAAACCTTTTGCTAAAATATATATATATATATATATATATTGGAAAGTTTGGATTGAGACTATCCAAACTTAAAACTGACTCGAGGCCTAAATATAACTCTATAGCCAGTTATCTAGTCAAGAAAGTTAAATGTGCCTTAAAACCCTGAACTCAATCAAGTGAAAATTTGTAACTTAAATCAAGCTAGGCCCATAGGGGCAATTTGGTAGTATGAAATCCTTAATATGCATGTAAATAAGATACCCTAAAAATCTCAAATAAATACTAAATGTTGCAATGACTTAGATCTAGCCTTAAATCCTAGGCTAACACATAAAAAGAATCTATATATGTTGTGTATACATTAATAATTCATACTCTGGTGTAATATAATTGAAGCTATTACTTACATGTTGGCATACTTAGCCTCAATAACATGTTTTAAAACTGGTTTGGCTCAAACTCACTTGAACTAACTCGAGACTGGCTCAAACCCGACAAAACTAGAACCAAGTTTTACTACCTAAAAATTTCATCCCAAAAATTTCACACATCAACTCGATTGGGGGACTTAATTGAAGATGCCATTGAGCTGGAAAAAATAAAGTTGACCTATGACTTGAAAGTAGCACTCCCTCAAAAGTTAGTTGCACACAACCCAAATGGACCAACATGAAGCTGGAACTGTGTACACTAAAGGAGCTCGCTAGCTGTAACACCTCGATTTCGGTTCACCTAAGAACCAAATCAGAAATTTTACAATTGAGTCAAATCATATTTAATATTGATGGTCAGTAATACTTGATCGATGAAATATAACAAAATAACCCTCTTGGTGTCATGAGAATGGAAGACATTGTCAAATAAGCATCAAAATACATCAAATAGAAATAAATGCAAGAAAGTAAATACTATCCTGAGCTTAAGTGTGTGTAGTATTTATCTGTCCTCCTACCAAAGTTGACTCAGGATCTCCATACCATCATACGCCACACTACCTCATGGTTCGAAGGAGTATTAGTGTGATTCATACGTATCTCCGTACTGTTCACTCTCTTATTCATGAAATCCTTAAAATTATGCATACTTATATAATAGGCTTACGAAATAATCTTATATCATAAAAGGGATCTCGTCATTGTAGTTTTATTAAAAATGCGTAGAAAATACTGCTAAATGGCCCGACATAGGAGGGATTCGATAATACTCCGCCGATGTCGTCGTACGTATAAAACACGATCAAACTCTACATGAAATGATACAAGTAGAGAGAGAGAGAGAGTCCTAAGGACTTTTGGTCCAAGCTCCAAGTGTATCTACACATCTACGATGAGCTTGGACTCCGAAGCCTATATTAGAACCCACTACTAAGTAAAATACTAATATCTCTATATGATGCATGCACGCACTGCATGCTCACATTATCAACACATCCTAATTAAAAAAATATCACATCATCAACACATCCTAATTAAGAAAATAACTAATATCAAATAATAAATAAATACATACAACCATGAATAAATAGATAGATAATAAACACGTAGAAACAATCAAAACTCCAATCATAAAATAATAATTTCATATACTATATGCAGAAATGGCTAAATACAAGTAAATATTATATTTACTTGTGTTAGTAGTCATATAAAAAATTAAATAAATAAATACACAATCATTCTATATATATATAATTATTTAATTTTAATTAATCATGAATAATAATAATAATAATAATAATATCATAGTCATTATTATAAAAATACATAATTAAATACAAATAAATAATAAAATACATGTAACATATATATATATATATATCCCAAACGGATACTAAACGCTGCAACGGCCTGGAGGCCTAAAATCCTTTCTAACAAATACAAACAAATTTGTATACTTCAGTATACACTGATAACTAATGATCTTATCATCTACATGTTAGGCATATTTAGCCATTATAACATGTTCATACGACCATTTGGGCCCATACTCATAATATAAAAACTACTATGGCTTGAGCTCGCTTGAACCAACTCGAGATTACCCAATCTAGACAAATCTAAAGTCGAGAAAAACCCAAAGCCAAAACTGGGGTTTTACAACCTCTTCTCCTTATAAAAATTTCGTCTTCGGAATTTGTTACATCAACTACGATTAGAGGGCTTAACTAAAAATACCATCCTATTGACAACCTGGTAGCTCTCCCTAAAAAGCTAGTTGCACACGGTCCAAACATACCAACATGAACCTAGATCTCTGAATGCTGACAAAGCTCATTAGAACCGTACTAATCCGGCTAGACAAACTACACGTGGTCGAATCATCTGACAAAACATGCCATATATGCTAGGATTATTTGTCTGCACTGACCATACATACTCAAATTGTCTCGCTGGACTAACCATGCATGCTCAACTCATCTTGCTAGACTAACTCATCGGGTCATTGCAAAATGTGGAGACTAAAATGCAATGACCTCGGCAGGAAAAACCTAGGTTCACCCCTAAGGGTCTACTTGGTAGTCAAGCAGGTACTTTAAAGTACTGCAGGGTAGAAGTTTGAGCTATATTTGGAAAAACTATCTTGATGCGAGGTATGCAGCCTAACATCTACCCATGTCCCCCTGATCCTCATCAATATGACAGGTCAACTATGTATACCCTCAGGGCAGTCTACTCTAGGTCCTACGATTATACTTGGGTGTCGTGCAAATCTTGCTAGTATATAGTGGACTCTAGTACCAAATAAAGGGTATGCTAAGGAGCTGTATCACTCACTGTCACTAGTCTAGGTCAGACACTTAGGTGTCCCTATAAAGAAAACTGAACTGCTCACTAGGTCTTAGCTAACTCAGTCCCAAGTCTAGTATCACACTCTCTTCCATAATGGAACAAGGATAGCTCCTATGTCTCTACTGCATACTATGACTCTTGTAACTATCTATACAACCAATAACTACTATGGAAGGGACTCTTTGTGATGTAATGATGGCAAGAACACTTGTACATGTACAACATGTCTCTAGGAGGGTAAGTGTAAAATACTTGTGTGAAGGCTAAGCGCTATGTGACATCTCTGGTCACATGGAAAGAGATTGAATCTCTCACGAAAAACTGGTCACACTACTCTAGGACTATAACTAGTATGTGTCACATCCTCACATGGTCTGATATCAAGTCTGCTACAAGAGTATACTAATATGCGAAAATATTACCAGGTATGTATGTCACTCTATCTGTGGTGGTGTGATTATCTCCGTATGAGTCATAAGGGTAATGGAAAAACTTTGTATAGGATATTAGGTGGCTCAAAAATATAGGTAAGTCCACAGACATGTCTCTAAGATCATCATGATTAGACTCTGCCATAGGTAGCCAGCCTATGGAATAGCCAATCAACGACGCGTCTAAGAGACGGCTCCTAAGTGGCTCTAGTTCAATCAACTAACAGTAGGCATGTGTTTCTCGATACCTAATAGTCTTGCACTTCCAAATGGATGTGGTTCAAACGACCCAAAGAATCACTATCTCTCCTCGAGTCTATGGGGACTTGTATTGAGGTTTGACAGTATCTTATCCGTTCTTCAATGGTGTGTGACATGCCGTCTCATACCGATTTGTAGCACTAATCTTGACTCGCATAACTACGAAAGTTGTGGTAGACTTTCAAGCAAAACATTAGCGAAGATGAGCATACACAAATGTCCCTCTCTGGTCAACATGATCTGGTTTGACTGAAGTCCTTGTTTGCATCGCTCCCAAGCTTGGGTGAAGTTGTCTCCTCCGGACGGGTCTATCATTGGCGACCGGTACTATAAATTCTAAATAGTACCATGAAGGTACCTCCTACACTCAGGGCAAAGGTATTTTATATCTCAAGGTAAGGACCTAATCGTGCTGGCGAAGCACAATGAAAAAATTGTCTCCCTAATGGAAGATCCCTCATTAGACCCATCATCTATGAGAAATTCTAATACAAGTCGAATTGCTCTCGTTGGCTAAGGTCAAACTGCATATTTGACCATCTGCATGATCATCTGAGATGTATACCTTAACTCTAACTCATACATCTTCTATCCTGATGACTAAACAATTTGACCACTGTGACCATCCTATCTGGAGGTCATACTGCCTTGTTCTCTAATTTTGTCTATATGCATCTATATAAGACTATCACTAATATTACCTTGTAATACACATCTGACCTAAGGATGTCAGGTCAAGGTGATGGTATGCAAAATAACTAGTGATGTCAATCATGTACCATTACATCCAAATAATTCTATTGTGCCTATCTTTTCTTTGTCTGGTTAATGTTACCATAGCTGTGTCTTGTCCTCAATCTCTAACCCAACTCTGCTCTCAACGTTGTGACATGTGACCTCTGTGCAAAGCTAAGAAATCCTCACGTAGTTGTCCTCATGTAGAATGAGGTAATTACTTAGCCCTTATTTCCACTACAACTACTCACTCGGTTGGCGATAGTGCAATATACGGACGGTGGTTTTGTATCACAGATGGTAGTAGTGTGCATTTGGTCGGCAGTAGTGCATCACAGACGGTGGTTGTGCAACTATGACGGTGGTTGTGCTACTCGAATGGCGGTTGTGCAACTCGGACGGTGGTTGTGCTACTCGAACAGCAGCTGTGCTATCTAGGTACTGAAGTTTGATCATGATCATGTATGTCATGAACCCATTACTATCTTTGGCATGCTCATCTCCATGCGTTTGTCTCATTAGAGGTAATTGTTATCAACTCGACTTAGCCTATCCAACCATGTATGCAATCCAAGTGCTGAAGCCAAATCTTGATCATGTATGTCATGAACCCATTACTGTCTCTGACATATTTATCTCCATGTGTCTATTTCCCTAGAGGTAGCTGCCATCAACTCAGTTTAGGTTATCCAACCAAATGTATATGATCAGGAGGGGTCTCAATCAAAGCGGTAACACGTACAATGGTGATCCAATGCTGAGCCTACACTATCTCCTGCAATCTGGGGTGACTACTCCTACGAACACTTACTGGTCAACCCGCTAAATCCTTGTTCAAATGTAATCTTACTCAATAGCAATCACTAATCTGACCTTGGCAGATCGAGTGAAATCCGGTCAACCGTCTAAATCTGTGGTCAAATGTAATCTTACTCATTCTCGATGTTTTTGTGCCTATCTATTTAAGAGTGACCAACAATACTCTTGGGACATACATACACTAGTTGAAGGGGGGGGGAAGGCTGTGAAATGTTCATGGGGCTATAGACCCACCTCACTATTCTTCCTCATCCACTGCTATCTCTTAGAAGTGGTCCATCTCAAGTCATCTCTCCAAACTCTCATCTATGGTCCAAGTACTTCCGTGGCTCCATTGCCATAACCACATCCTTCATCCACAATGATTTGTCTGAAGGTCCAAGTTCTCCAAGGTAGACCTTTGACCATGCCTAATGGATCTATTTAAGGCACTCAATGAGCCTTGCTCATTTGTCATGTAACTACGTGAGTATTTCCATACACCAAGCTCCCTAATTATATTATCTCTTATAACTTTGTCTTGCAATGTTCACCATGTCCCAAGGAAGGACTGATGTGGTGACATGTGAAAGATGGGCAAGTGCTCTAGCTTGGTCACCAAAATTCTACGTCTTCCCGATCCCCATGTGGACACTCTTATAACATCCAAATTTCTCGCACGGTCAAAGGAAAGGCGTGTCTCTGAGCTTATCACCACATTCAATGAGATCCCTCCTAGTATCTACTAAATCATGATCTCATATCCATCTCATAAGTCCTCTATAATCGCTAACACCTAAGCCTGCACTATTCAGGTCTTACTAACCACACCATCTGAAATCGTAAGAAAGAAACCAAAGAAAATACTTATCGGCTTGGCTAAGGACAACTCCACATTCTTGGGTAAAAACTGAAGTCTAACATCTCAATCGACCAAGACATGGCTCTAATACTAATCTGTAACACTCCAATTTCGGTTCACCTAAGAACTGGATCAGAAATGTTACAATCGGGTCGAGTCATGTTTAATATTGTTGGTCAGAAATACTCAATCGATAAAATAGATCAAAATAATCGTCTTGGTGTCATGAGAATGGAAGACATTGCCACATAAGCATCAAAGCACATCAAATAGAAATAAATGCAAGAAAGTAAATAGTATGTTGAGCTCAAGTGTGTGCAACGTTTATCTATCCTCCCACTAAAGTCGACTCAGGATTTACATGACCTGTATATATTATATAAAAACCGTCAATATTGATTGTTATTGGTCCATAAAAAATAACTAATATAATCTCGCAATTGGGTATTCCATTACACATCATTGACAAATCCTAATTCAAAAAAGACTATAATAAATAAACATACTGCTAAACAATCAATACTCTAATAAAAAAAATTGAGATATAATAAAAAGAATAACTAATAACAAATAATAATAAAATAAATACATACAATCATGAATAAATAGATAGATAATGAACACGTAGAAACAATCAATACTCTAATCATAAAATAATAATATTATATACTATGTACAAAAATGGCTAAAATATAAATAATTAAATAAGTAAATACATAATTATTCTATAAATAAATAAATAAATAAATATACATATACATACATATATATATATAAATATATATATCTAAACAATTATTTATTTTTAATTAATTATGAATAATAATAATAATAATATCATAGTCATCATTATAATAATACATAATTAAATACAAATAAATAATAGTATATACGTAAATATAATGTTAATAATAACAATAAATAATTATATAAACATTCATCATATATGATAAACTTTGCCTGCTGCGAGCCAAAGTGGTGGTAGCGTAATAGTGAAAATTTTCAAAATCTTATGGAAATCAATGAGAAATATATGGTAAATAACGTAGTAAAAATAGGGCTGACGTGGACAGCTCAGATCTTGCCACGTGGTACGATCTGAATGCCCGACAACTTGTAGTCTAGTAGGATCCACCTATCGGTATATGTACTATAGATATAGATAGAAAGTTTGGATCGAGACGGTTTGAACTTGAAACTGACTCAAGTCCTAAAATTGACTATATAGGCGGGAATCGAGGCATGAGGTAAATGGGCATTGAAACCCTAAACGCAATCGAGTTGGGCCCACGGGGCATAATCTGATAGTCCAAAATCCCTTTGAAGCATGCACTCAAATACCCAAAAAAAATCCCAAACGAATATAAAATGTTATAATGGCCTAGATCTAGGCCTAAAATTCATGTTAATAAATAGAAACAAATCTGTATACCTCAGAATACATTAATAACTAATGATCTTAGCATCTACATGCCGGGCATATTAACCCTTATAACATGCTCATACAGCCATTTGGGCCCATAATCATAATCTATAAACTAGTCTGGCTCGAGCTCGCACGAACGGACTCAAGATTGCCCGATCTAGACAAAGCTAAAATTGAGTAAAACCCTATGCCGAAACTAGGGTTTTACACTAGCTCATTACTAATCTGGCTGGACAAGACCACATATGGTGGAATCATCTTGATGTACTAACCTCTAGGGTCAATACCAACTATGGGAACTAAATGTAATGACCTTAGTAGGAAATGCCTAGGTTCACCCCTGAGGGCCTATTGGTTGGTTAAGCGGGTACTATAGGTACTAATCTGAGCTATATAAGGAAAATTATGTTAGTACAAGATATACTACCTAACATCTACCCATGTCTCTCTAATTCTCATCAATGTGATAGGTCAACTAATGATCTTTAAACTTAGGTTAACCAATTTGGAAAAAATTACTTAGTATATTATATTGCACTTTGGACCGGGTTGTTACAAATAGTATCAGGGTTTAGATGTTCCGTGTTAGATGGTGGGTTCGACTAAAAATGTTGGCTAGGCTACCAAGACAAAAAAAGTCGTGGGCTGATGATAGCAAGAGTTAAATATAAAAATTTCAAAAACAAAATTTTTTAAAGTGGGTATATTGAGAGATCCTTTAGTTTTACATTTAGTACCTAATGAGATAAGATAATATTTATAAGTGGAAATGGTTTAAACTTTGGTTAACTACTTCTGAAGAAGTAACTTAGCTCAGCATGTGGTACACTGGGCCGTTAATGTTTCAACTTGTGCTATATAAGATCAGTTTGGAACGTTAGCACCTGTCACAGGCCACAATTTCGGCTAGGACCCATGTCTTTAGAATTTTGTTTGAGCTTTTCGAACCCAATGGTTGCAATGTACAAGGATCACAGCGAACTGAGTTCCTAGTACAGAACAAAATGCGGAAGGAGGTTTACCGATCAACCTAGAAGAGTTGATAAATAAGGTAGATAAGATGTAGATAAAGATCAAGATAGAGAAGGAAGAAGAATTTGTTTTGATTGCCTGCTTTGCAATCTTCCCATTCTCCTATTTCTACCGACTCCAACTCCAACGCAAAACAACAAAAATAGATCGAGGTTGCATTCATAACGAGTCGAGCCGAGCTTATCCAAAATTTATAGTGCTTGGGCTTGGATCGAGCCGAGTTCGAGCCAAGCTTTAGCCGAGCTCGAGCCTAACGAATGTTTCTGTACTCACTTATATAAAATCAAAAAAATTTTTAAACACTATATAAGTTCAATGTGACCTCAATAATATTTACAAGCCAAGCCGAACCGAACATTTTTTCGAGTTTGAACATATCGAATTAGAGTTTCGAGCCGAGCCGAGCCGAACATTCCTTTGCTCAAGCTCTGTTCGTTGTTCAATGAGCTTATCTATTTCGAACCGAGTATTTTTTTGAGCACAAAATTAACGAGCACGAGCACGAGCCGAGCCGAACGCAAAAAGCTCGCGAGCAGGCTTGGCTCGTTTACACCCCTAATCAACATGCGTGATCACCATTTTCACTCATTTAGTTTTGCAAATAAAAATACTTCTCATCCTTTTGTATGATCTTAAATCTAAATTTAAAAAGTAATTGACTTTGGAGGGTAAAAAATGAATGAAAGTTAGATGATACTTAGATAGGTATAAGAGATAAAAATTTAGATTGCTATTTAAAAAACATGGTCGGGCAGCAATATTGGTGCAAATTAGGTATGAGTGGTAATTTTTAATAAATTTGAACCTATTAAATATCTTAAATTAAATGGAATTTTTAAATTTGAGTAATTAAAAAGTATAATTGTGGCTTATTATTAGCAAAGAGTAAGCTGATGATATTTCCCATAGTTTGTAGTAATTTTGAGAGAGTGATTGAAAATTATAATTAGTAATTTATTGCATGCAATAGAAATAACTAATTTAAATTATTAAGACTATTAATATTGTCACTAAAAAATATCATTTACCCAAAAATAAAATACTCACATCATGGGTGCTGTTAAAAAGCGTCTTTCATGACCGAGGCCAATCCAATGCACTCAAAGCTATAATCAGCTCCCCCGTTGGTCATTTTCTTGATCACCTACTTCAAGCTCAACATCAAATCACAAATTATTATTATTTTAAACTTGTCACCTCTTAATTAATTAATAAGTAAAATGTTCTGACATTTGGAAGAAATTAAGAGAGAGATTGAGTGTTCCACCTCGCTAAGACTTGTCACCACAATCATTAAGATTAACAAAGTTGTCACACCAACTTCTTTGCTGCGTGACAAATCGTGTCTTTTCTTATCAATAAAATGAGAACTCAAATACATGCCACCAATCAAAATACAAAAAAAAATATTATAAACATCCTTAAAGGGCACATTTGGCTTCATCCCCTCCTAGGATTTAATTATACAACATCTTTAAATTCAAGTAAATCAAAATCTATATCTTGCATGTTAGATTACTATATTCTACTTCATTATTTAACAAGATTTTATCTATAAAATTAAAATGTATCTACAATACAAGTTGCGCATGACAAGACATCTTGCCTAGCTTTTTTTTCATATCACATGACGATTATACAACATTGTAATGCAAATATCATATTCTTTTCTTTGTAAAGTCGTTTTTATCTTGGGATAACAACCACATCAAAAAATTAGTAAGATTGTGAGATTCATAAACTTAATCTCACATCTAATACTCACTGCAATATTAGTGAGAATAGATTTTAAATTTTTAAAAAACTTGGTTAATAACTTTTAAAGAAATGACTTAATGTATTAATTTGCACTTTAGGGCGGGTCGTTACAAATAATATCAAAGCTTTCTGGTTCTGTATTAAATGGTAAGTTGGATTAGGGACATCGGCAAAATTGCTAGTCATGAGCTAAAAAATATTGTAGGTTGAGACTAGTAACGGGCTAAATATAAGAATTTCGAGGGCAAAATTTCCTAAAGTAGTTTAATTCTATCAACGAAAATTATGGACAGGCTTTCATTGGCCTTCTTCATATGATTAATTAAGTACAATTAACTCTGAAATTCAAGTAAAATTTTCTTATTCCATTCCATTTTCAAGGTTTTAATGTTATTAATAGTTAACCACACAAGATAAGACAAGATATGCACCAAGCGCAACCTTTAATATTAGAGATAAGTTCTAATTTATACTTTAAAAACATTATTTTTTCCCCGGCTTTATAATTAAAAATAATGTGGTCATTTTTTTAATATTATAAATAAACCCTGGCTCACTAATTGGATAGATAATAATAATATGATTAAATTAAATTAATTTTTATTATATTTTAATTTATTATATTTCCTACGTTTATATCAAAAAAACTTAATAACTATTATTATTTGTATGATCGAGTGGATACTCGTGATAAAATTTCTTATGCAGAAAACGAAGCACAAGTACAATTATTTTGTATTTGTATAATATATTTATAAGAAACCAATAAATCTTGTGAGTCCTATTCAATAGAGATGATAAGACTTTTCATGTTCCAAACGAAGTGATGATGAGGCTTGTGAGAAAAAAAAAGACAGTACCTATAAGAAATTTGTCAGAATTCAAATCAACTCCAACAATCTTGGCTGCGTCACAAACCTGGCCCCCTCTGCAAAGTGCGATAGTGACCTCTCTATAGTAATTGGGGAAATTAAAAGAAAACGAATTCACATATTAACACAATAGAATGCTTTCGCTTGAAAAAGTAATAATTAAGGAATATATATATTTTTGTCTCAGATACTTAGTCACAGAATCACTGCAAGAAAGCTGGACTCAATGATAATAAAACCTATCATTACATAAAATGAATAAAAGTTTTGCGCAAAAATTTCTAGTTGAAACGTAGAAAAAAAAATGATATTCAGTGGACATAAAAAAATTTCTATGATGAGTAAGTTGCAACAAATTTTCATTACTACAGCCGTATATTTTTTTAATAAAATTGAAATCTAAAATACCACATTTACATAGATCATAGATGATCTGTATGTTTTAAAGTTCTAATTTTCTCTATTCTCAATAGATTAAATAACCCATATGATGAAATAAAACATAACATAAAAATAATAACTAACATGTAGTTAAAAAAAGTTCTAAATTAGAGATGGCTTGTGTTGTCATTAAGGTCCTGCTCCTTTTCTTTTTAGTGTTTATGACTAATCAAAATGTTATTACAGGATCTTACAATATCTTTTGGCAGACTAATTTCCATGTCATGCATCCTTATTTTTTAAGTTTTCTTATTTTGTTGAATATGTGCTATGTTCATGCTTATTTATAATAAGGTTTGTTATAATCAGACATCGGGCCAACTTTTTCCCACTTGTCTACATATTTAACACCAATCGTACTATAGATTTAGAGAACACATTATTGATTAAAGTGTACTCTTTTGTTAATTTTATTATTATTATTATTATTATTATCATCATCATCATCATCGATACCGTCTTCCTTGCCGTCAAAGTGTCACTTACAGCAAGGCCGACTACTCAAGTCCAAACACTACCACCGTGGACCATGCCTATATTGGAGCTACTTTCCAGGCAACACCAACTCTTACAAAATAAAGATGCCCAGCCACATGTAGATTTTTTCACCATTTTTAAAAAAAAGCCAAATTAAGATAAGTATCTCACAATCGAATAAATATACACTTAATATTTTATAAAAAAAAATTTATGTCGACGAGCACATTAAATTAATTAATGCAAAGATATCCAATTATTTGGGTTGGATTAGTAGATATAAGATGAATAAAAAATAATATATAATTTAAAAACTCAATAAATGATCAACCGTAAATAACGGTTTCCATGGTTTTTTCATTCACGTGACAAATCATTAGGCTTACTATCAGCTCCGGTTGATATAATAAAATAAACAATTTTCAAATTTGGTCAGTCATTTAAATCACATAGCAGTAATTTTTTTATATCCTCAACATCCAACCGTCGTAATCGTTCTCTTAAATGTGAATATCAACGCCCCGACACTAGTTATTTCCATAATTTATTGAATATATTTATTTTGAAATTGACTAATATTTATTTCATCTTTTAACCAACTGTGATAATACCCTGTGCAACATGCAATCATACTTTATTTTACAAATAAAGTTCAGTCTTCTGTTAAGAAGAAGAAACTAATCACTAAAAATTACCAGCACCAAAATACATGACTCAATCACTACTTACGACAAAATTGGGAGCTGTCAGGTTCACTTCTCCGTATCTGCATTTAACGATTAATTTTTTGAGTCACCAAAGATAATTAAGTTCAATCCTTGTCACATAACATTAAATTTTACTATTTTCATATGGAGTACGAGTGCCTCATAATATGAAAAAAAGAATATCTGTAGAACAGCAGATAGCGTGACAATAGGGACAAGCTGATAATTGTAACAATGGCTTTAGGATAATGTTAGCGGTGGAGACGCCACAGCTGAGAAAGCAGGCCTTGTCAAGGGGTGACGTCCACAACCGTGTACTCTCGCTAAAGCTCGATACAGTAAGAAAAGTGTTGATCTTCTCCCCCTTAGCGTCTCGGAAAACGGAACCCCTCCCCTAACTGACTCGGACTTCGCGCCGAACAAATGTTTCCCTTTTGCCACCGGCTCCACCATGCCCCCTTCCTTCACCTCCGTCACCATTTCTCCTACCACTATAGAAGTATGTATTTCTAAGAACATAAATATAATCACAGCAATGCCACTACGATTATTTATAATCATGATGTTCGCTACAAATACCCGGCTGTTCCTGGGAAGGGTGGATTTTTCCAGTAATTATAGCTCAATATTGAATGTGAAAGAGAGATTTGGAGGTGGGGCTGATTAATTAACAAACCTTCATTTTCCAGAAGGTTACATCGCTATGGCAGAGAGAGGTGCAAATGATCTTCACTCGGACTTGGTAACCTATTGGAGCCGACACTTCCAACTCTTCCATCACTAGAGGCTTCTCTCCACCTCTGCAAACAGCGGCTGCAACAAACAAAGAGATGATATAATTAACTAGCTAACTTCTTGTTTATGTATGTATGTTTGGTCAATCTAGCTTCCAAATACCTCTACATTTGATGGGTTTCCCTCGACGAGCACCTCCTTCCATCTTCTCACTTTTTGAAAACCAGGCAGCGAAAAGATGCTTTCTAATACGCTGTTTTTGCTATGAGGAAAAGAGTGGAGATATAGTGGAAGAGATGGGCTGCGAAGTTGGAGGCAAGAAAGAGTTGATACAGGGAGGAGGATAAATAGGGTGTTACATGGTGGACTGAGTGACCTGGAGAAAGGAAAAACGCTTTTTTAAGTATAATTAATTAATCCAAGAAAACAGTACTAGCTAGCAGATTATAGGAATTGATCCTCAAAGAGATTGTTGGTCATGCCCCCTAATTTGCATCCTAATTACGCTTAAAGTTACTTCACATAATTTGTGAGCGGCATTATATACAATAAGGATGTAAAAGGTGTGGCAGCATTATAAGCTTCTTTAGCTTATATACAATAATGCAGCAATAACCGTTTGATTATCTTCAAATCAACGACCACAAAAACCTTCAAAATTACACTCATCCTCTTTTTTCTCTTTTTACCAACCCTCCCGTCAAATTTCAAAGCTACCCTCCCATCACTTTCTCAACGACCCCCTCCATCACCAGCGAATAAGAATAATTCATTTGGTAACCCTGCGCTAACCCGTGTATAACAAAAATGTATTTAAAAGCATGTTTGGTTGACATGAAAAAGATATAAATATATGAAATAATTTTAACTGTAACTTACAAAGAGTTAATTATGATGTATGTTTGTGTTAGTATTCCATCGAAGCAAGGGGCCTACTTATATTGGATGATAAGGAAGAGGACAACAAAAAATCACCAGCCATGCAGATACATGTATGAGGGTATATATGCATACATGCGTAAGGAAATACATGCACTTGCTCAAGAAAAAAAAAAAGGAAAGGAGATAAATGAGGGAGATGGCACAAGTGCCAAGGAGTTACATTGAAAACGAAACAAACATTCATGTTGGAAGTTAATGAAAAGTTATGTCAAAGGTCTATTCCTCCATCTTCTCTCCTAACCTTCTAAATGTTGACAAGAAAATACTCTAATATTAAGAAAAACAAATGCAAAATACACAAATTTTCTTTTTCTTCTCCAAACAACTTCTCCACACTCAATTCTGAATTCTTACAATGTAGAAGCTTTGCTTCTTGTTTTTCTCTCTTATTTTTCCTTATGTATAACACAAGAGGGGGTATTTATACTAACTCAAGATCAATACAAACCACAAAAACACACCTAACACATACTTAACATTGACTTCTACATTCAACAAAAATCACACTTAACATATACCTAGCATTTACTTGTAAAAACCACACTTAACACATACTTAACATTGACTTATAATTTAGCATGTGTAAAACATTAGAAGCTTCTTTGAATTAAGCTTCATTGTTTTGAGTTTTATAAAACAAGTTTATACTTCAACACTTCCCCTTAAACTTGTTTTATAATACCAAGTGCGTTTCTCAATCTGATAAAATCTTCTTTCTTCAATGGCTTAGTGAAGATGTCGGCAATTTGATCTTGAGACTTCACATATTCCAGTAGTTTCACATCTTGCTTCGTAATGCATTCTCTTATGTAATGATATCGAGAATCGATGTGTTTACTCCGATCATGATACACTGGATTCTTGGCTAAAGCTATTGCTGACTTGTTGTCGACACGAATCTCTGTTGGTTCCATTTGTGACATGTTCAATTCCTTCAATAAATTTCGGAGCCAAATTGCATGACTAACACATGTTGTAGCAGCAACATATTCAGCTTCACATGTTGAGAGAGTGACAATTGGTTGCTTCTTTGACATCCAAGTGAAAGCGGTGTCTCCTAGGAAAAACACAAAACCAGTTGTGCTTTTTCGATCATCGTTATCTCCGGCCCAATCACTGTCACTATATCCAACGAGCTTGCAATCATAAGAAACTGAATAATATATGCCAAAATCTATTGTACCTTTGAGATAGCGAAGAATTCTTTTTGCAGCCTTAAAATGAGTAGTTGTTGGAGTCTCCATGTAACGACTCACAAGTCCTGTTGCGTAGAGAATATCGGGCCTTGTACAAGTTAGATATCGCAAACATCCAACTAGACTCTTAAAAAGAGTTGGATCTTCCTTTTCTGCTTCATCATCTTTGAACAACTTGATTCCGCACTCCATCGGTGTGCTTGTTGGGTTGCAATCATCCATCTTGAATTTCCTGAGGATCTCCTTTGTGTAGCTTTCTTGCGAGATAAAAATCCCATCTTCCATCTGCTTGACTTCAATGTCGAGGTAGTATGCCATCAATCCAATATCTGTCATCTCGAACTCCATTGTCATTTCCTTTTTGAAATCTTTGAACATGCTAGGGCTACTTCCAGTGAATATCAAATCATCCACATACAAGCACACGATCAAAACATCTCCATCTTTGATTTTGAAATAGAGGGCATGTTCATATGGACATTTGATAAAGCCATTATGATGAAAATACTTGTCAATTCTGCTATTCCAGGCTCTGGGAGCTTGCTTCAATCCATAGAGAGCTTTCTTCAACCTCAGAACTTTGGATTCTTGTCCTTTGACTTCATAGCCTGGTGGTTGCTGAATGTAGACTTCCTCTTCAAGAACTCCATTTAGAAAAGCAGACTTTACATCCATCTGGTGAATCTTCCACCTGTTTTGAGCTGCTAAAGAAATAATCAGTCGCACAGTTTCTAAGCGTGCAACAGGAGCAAATACCTCATCATAATCAATTCCAGCTTTTTGACTGTAGCCTTTGGCAACTAGCCTTGCTTTGTGCTTTTCGACTTCTCCTTTTGCATTCTTCTTTGTTTTGTAAACCATTTGACACCAATTGGCTTGTGTCCTTTTGGAAGATCAGCGAGTTCCCATGTGTCATTCTTTTCAATGGCTTTGATTTCATCATCCATTGCATTTCTCCATTTTCCATCTTGCGTAGCTTCTTGGAAGTTCACTGGTTCACAATCAGCAAAAAGGCAAAAAAGATTGATATTTTCATATCGATCAGTTACCTCATAGAGATCTTCAAGACTTCTTATGCGTTCTTCATTTCTTTCAGCTAGGAAAGATGGCGGTGAGTTTCCTTCATCACTTTGTATTGGTGAGGCAAGTGGTGTTACGTGCTCTTGCTGATGTTCACCTAGTTGCTCCACCGGTGTTTGTTCTATTTCATCAATCTGAGGAAAGAAATTGAATTCGTCTGTGGAAGAGTTGAACTCCCATTCACCTTCTTCATCGAACATCACATCTCGGTTGATCACAATCCTCTTGTTATTTGGATTGTATAGTTTGTAACCTTTTGAATGAGTAGAATAGCCAATGAAGATATATTTTTCACTTTTGTCATCAAGCTTCGTTCTTCTTTCATCTGGTACATGAACATGGCTACACTTCCAAATACTCTAAGATGAGAAATTCTGGGCTTCCATCCACTCTATGCTTCTTGCGGTGTCTTTCCCCAAACACTTCTTGTTGGAGATCGGTTGGACAGGTAGACTGCTGTATCCACTCCTTCAGCCCAAAATTCTTTAGGCAAATGTTTGCTTTTGAGCATGCTTCGTGCCATATCAAGGATGGTTATATTTTTTCTTTCTACAACACCATTTTGTTGTGGAGATCTTAGAACAGTGAGAAAACGCCGAATTCCACTTGTTGCACAAAACTCTTGGAATTCCTTTGAAGTGAATTCTCCTCCACGATCTAATCTCAATGCTTTAATCTTCTAACCACTTTCATTCTCCACAGCGGCTTTGAATGTCTTGAATGCTTCAAAGACTTCTGATTTCTGCTTCAAGAAGTATATCCAAGTTTTTATTGAAAAATCATTAATAAAAAGAAGGAAGTAGTTATTTTTACCGAGAGAGCTTGGAGTAAATGGCCCACACACATCAGTATGAATAAGCTCTAATGACTTCTTGGCTCTTGATTCTGATTCCTTGGGAAAATTATTTCTGAACTGCCTTCCAAGTAAACACCCTTCACAAAACTGATCTGGATATTTGATGCAAGGTAGTCCTCTTACCATTCTCTTTTTCGATAATAGTTCCAAGTTTCCATAGTTGAGGTGCCCAAATCAAAGATGCCATAACCAAGATGCATCTTTGTAACAAGCTTTCAAACATTTTGCAACATCATTTTGAATATTCAAAGGAAATAATCTATTCTTTGACATTTTTGCTTTGACAATTAAATCTCTTTTGCCATTTTTTATAAAGAGACAAAAATCTTATGAGAAAAACTCATAACTTTTTTATAAGAGTTGACCCATACTCAAAATGTTGCATGTCATATCAGACACATGATAGACATCAGAAATTAACTTATGACTACTATCTTTAGCACGAATAAGGATGTTAACTTTTCCTGCTACTGATACTTCTGAATCATCACAAAAAAAACATTGCCAGTCACTGATTCATTGAGGTCTACGAACATACTTATTTTTCCGCACAGATGGTTGCTTGCACCAGTATCAAGGTACCAAGTACTTCCTTGATCTTCAACATTGGTTCTGCAGGATAGTAGCATTATCTCCTCTTCGATCTTTGCTTCTACATAATTGGTTTTTCTTCAACCTTACTGCTGGAGGCTCTACAATCTGATGCATAATGCCCATATTTTTTACAATTATAACATTGAACTTGAGATTTATTGTACCTTGTGTTTGGATCGCCTCTTCCACCTCCTCTTGTAGAACTTTCACCTTTCTCATAGTTGTTGAAGTTGCTATTATAAGAACTCCAATCTCGTCCACGACCACGGCTTCCACCTCGTCCATGACTTCTGCCTCTGCCTCTGCCACGTTGATTTCTTTCATTGCCTTGGCTTCCATTCATATCCTTGATCTGTAGTTTGAGAAGTTGCTTAATGATTCCATGCTGCTTCTTATGCTTCTCTTCATAGGCTTGTAATGAACCTAAAAGCTACTCAATCTTCATTTCCTCAAGGTCTTTAGTCTCTTCGATAGTTACAATAATATGCTCATACTTCGGGTCTAATGAGCGGAGAATCTTTTCAATGATTCTTACATCTTCTAGCTTTTCACCATTTCCTTTTAATTGATTTGAAACAGCGAAAAATCTAGAGAAGTAATCTGAGACTAACTCTCCTCCTTTCATATGTAAGGATTAAAATTCACCTCTTAAAGTTTGAAGGCGTACTTTCTTCACTTTTTTTTCTCCCTTGTGAGAAATCTGCAACTTCTCTCATACTTGCTTTGAGGATTCAGCATCTGATATTTTTTCAAAAGCGTCTTCATCTAAAGCTTGATAAATAAGATAGAGAGCTTTCTTGTCTCTCTTTCTTAAATCTTTCAGAGTTGTCTTTTGATCTTGCGTAAGTGTATCTTCATTCTGATGCTCATTAGAGCCATTTTCTACGAGATCCCAAATATCATGAGCTCCAAGGAGAGCTTTCATTTTGATATTCCAATTATCTTAATTAGAGTTGTTTAGTGTTGGGACTTGGAACGATGCCACACCATTTGCCATATCTCCAAATTGAGTGAGAATTTGAAAATTTGGATTTACCAGGTCAATAGCTTCTGCAGCTCGGTCAACGGCTTCTGCAACTTTGACTCAGTCTGACTCAGTGAGTGACTCAATCTGACTTAGTTCAACTTAGTGAGTTAACTCAGATTTCTGGGCAGCAAACTTCCGGTGATGATTGGTGGCTCGTCTGAGCTCTGATTGGACTGTTTCTGGCAGTGTTGGATTTTTCTTTCCGAGAGCTTCAATTTGATATCTTATATGCCAATATTTGGCTCTAAATTCTTACAATGTAGAAGCTTTGTTTCTTGTTTCTCTCTCTTATTTTTCCTTGTGTATATCACACAATGAGAGGGGGTATTTATACTAACTCAAGATCAATATAAACCACAAAAACACACTTAACACATACCTAACATTGACTCTACATTCAACAAAAATCTCACCTAACATATACCTAACATTGACTTGTAATTTATCATGTGTAAAATATTAGAAGCTTATTTGAATTAGGCTTCATTATTTTGGATTGAGTTTTTATGAAACAAGTTTATATTTCAACACATTTATCATATTTGCTTTGATTTCCATCTATCAAGTCATTTTTAGGGCTCAAGTTAGTTTTGACTTCGGACTGTCTCGATTCGAGTTTTCCGTCCATATATATATTGCACATACCTATAGGTGGGTCCCACTACATGCGTTAGAAGTTCAGATTGTGCCACATGGCAAGATCTGAGCCGTCGTCTTTCCTGGCTTTGCTATATATTTTTTCCAATCCTCCTTGATTTCATGGTGTTAACGCTAGTGCTACTTTGGCTCGCCACTAGTGAGTATCTGCCTCCCCACCGGCCAGCATACCGGCACCCCCATGACCGCCTCGCAGCGATCTTTCCAACCGTACCTCTCACGAGCACCCATGCCGCCGTAGTCGCCGTCGGTGAGGGAGTTTTTAAAACCGGTCAACATTGCCGCCGTCACCGCTTTGGGCTACTTTCCGGCGTCGGCGAGCCACCACTGCCAATTTGACAACTCAAAAAGCTACCCCTCTTCGAGATCTACAATTTAGGACCAACACCGACCTCCTCCATGGCCGCGATTACCGCAGATGAAGTCGCTACCCTCGGCGGCGGTCCACCCCATTTGTTGCTATTTTTCGGCCAGCCCGTGGCCGGATTCTGCCGGTCCTCACCACCAACACCTTCCCCATCACACCCTCTCTCCATCGCGACCACCGAAACCACCAGCCGCGCTGCCGTCGGCATTTTCCGGTGAGGCACTGCTGCCCCCGCTACAGTTGGTCGGGTCCGTTTGCCAATGATCGCGTCCGCCTGATGGTGACCGCGTCGTCTATCGAGTCCCGTTTGTCAATGTTGGATTCGCCTGATCAAGTCGAGTCCTTCAGTCCTGTCCAGGTCCGCCGAGCCAACCCAACCCATTTCCAGCCGGGTTGGTTCAGACAATTCGATTTGGTTTGGTTCATCTTGGTTCAGTTTGGTTGAGCTCATATTTGCCTGTTTCTCAACCGTTTTGGCAATTCAAGAACTTTTACATTAGTTTAGATGCATATTCACATATTTCAGCATGATTAGATGATATAATTATTTTTCTTTATTTATTGTTTTATTTATTTATTTATTTATTCATTATTTTGTTTATTTATTTTTATTTATATGTTTATCGTAAATGGTGAATGCTTACAAGATTATTTGTTGTAATTAATATTATGGTTATTTATTACTATTAATCTTATTATGTTTGTTAAATTATATATTTATTTAGTTATTTTTTTTGTATATTCACTTGTATATTATTATTTGTTTGTATTTAATTATGCATACTTGTATTGTATAAATACGATATTATTATTATAATTATTCATGATTAATGAATATTGACTAATTGTTATATACTTATTGAATTATTTTTTTATTATTTATTTAATTATTTAATTAATCGTATCCTTACTAACACGAATATGTGTGTGTGTGTGTTTATA
>JAVDBV010086492.1:0-16444 GCA_032619315.1 Piper longum | reverse complement strand
TGGATTTGGTGGTGGAGCAGGTGGAGGTGCCGGGATCGGTGGCGGTGGTTTGGGAGGTGGTGCAGGTGGTGGCGGCGGACTTGGAGGCGGAGCAGGTGGCGGTCTGGGAGGCGGAGCAGGTGGCCGTCTTGGTGGAGGAGCAGGTGCAGGTGGTGGCGGCGGACTTGGAGGCGGAGCAGGTGGCGGTCTTGGAGGCGGAGCAGGTGGCGGTCTTGGTGGAGGAGCAGGTGCAGGTGGTGGCGGCGGACTTGGAGGCGGAGCAGGTGGCGGTCTTGGTGGAGGAGTAGGTGCAGGTGGTGGTGTAGGAGGAGGAGGCGGGCTAGGCGGTGGAGGTGGGTTGGGTGGCGGCGGAGGGGCTGGCGGCGGCCTCGGTGGTGGTGCCGGAGCCGGTGGAGGATTCGGCGGAGGAGCAGGGGGTGGAGCCGGAGGAGGACTAGGAGGAGGTGCAGGTGGAGGTGGAGGGTTTGGAGGTGGAGGGGGTGTAGGAGGTGGTGCAGGTGCAGGCACAGGTGGTGGTTTCGGAGGTGGCACCGGCGGTGGTGCTGGTGGTGGGCTTGGAGGCGGTGCCGGTAGCGGTGGAGGGGGCGGATTCGGTGGTGGCGCTGGAGTTGGCGGCGGATTTGGTGCTGGTGGTGGATTTGGCGCCGGTGCGGGTGTTGGAGGTGGTGCTGGTGGCGGCGGTGGGTTCGGCGGAGGCGGTGGCGGCGGTACCGGAGGTGGTGCTGGTTTCGGCGGCGGAGCTGGGTTTGGTGGTGGACACTAAATACTTGGGAGCTCGCATGATAAAGTGTTAAAGATCACTATAATCATGTTTCGTTAATTACAAGTTTATTGGAGAATGCATGCATGTTTTTATTACTTATGTACTATGGTTTGGTCTTATGAAATTACGATTGTAAAACAAAAATGGTTGTAGCAATTACTATCTAAATATGGGGAGATTTTGATGATCATCATATTTCTTTCTTTCTTTTCAGTTAATTGCTTCAAATTGTTTTTATAAGTACGTATTTTACATGTTAGCTAGTAATATGTCTGAAGTTGGATGCTCAGTTTTCATCATTAATAAATTTTTTTTCGATTAATAGTTATACGTTTGTATTTGATTACTAAATATTTCGGTATGTTTCTAAGCTGATGATCATCCAAAATTGTAGAATGGTTTGCCGAATGGATACTTGGATACAGATGCAGCGTCCTTAATTTCAATTTATGTGATAAGTTTATTAAATCATGAAAGATATTTGTACAGCAGGTTAATTGTAAGTAGGTCGCCAGTTTTCTTAAAAAGCGTTGCATATAATAGACAGAATAGGAAGCTAAAAGACTGCATACAACTGTAAGACCCAATCATTATCAAGAAAATTACTATTCATTAAACCCTTAATGATAATTTAGAAATTTCAATAATGAATGGATGCTATCAATCATTCATATTAAGTTAGGTCTTACAGTTAATATTGATTTTAGAGTAGATTATTTTTCAAAAAAGAAAACATAATTAAGTATATTAATCCTTTTAATCAATCATTAATAGCAACAAATAGTTTAACAATATATCATCGATTTTTTTTGCTAAGGAAAAAAAAATAGAATATCATTTCTTTTTGTGAAGTAAAGGGGATATTACAATGAAGCTATATATAATCTAGTAAATGACCCCAACCAACTTAAAGATACCTAACAAAGAAGCTAAGCCCACAACTTAAATAATTTATATAAGCCAACAAGTAACTTGCGGGGGCATTGGGCGGCCCAGTGTTTACTGCAAGAGCATGCCTATATATATATATAGTTCATTAGACATCATATTTTCATGCATTTTATTACAAATATGATTTCAATTAATACTGGCGATAAATCAAGGCAACAGAATTAACAAGCCGATATATGAAAGAGTCCCAAGGCCAAGCTTTATCAGATGTATCTTTGAAAAAAGTAAAATAAAAGATAAGATGGCTATTGATGTTTTCTAGAGAGATTTTTTATAATTTGTAATAATGTAAACTTACTCTTGATTTTATTATCTTTTATAAAAATAACTACCACAAGCTTTTAATATTTATAAAATATCCCTTGAAAATATCATTAGCGAAATATTTTTTTTTCAGATGTCTAATCTAAAAGATAAAATATATCTCCAATTTTTATAGTTCAGGACAATTTTTTACATTGGATAACATTGAATTTTGATGACCACACAAATGGGCGGCCCACACAATAAATATCCAACATATAAATATGCACATTTAATGTATCTTGAAGATTAATAAATAGCAATAAATCAAGTGAAAATATCGAAGCCAAAATTAGGGTTTTATTTAGTTGCATGTAACATGTTTAATAAAAAAAATTACTTGTATTTCGAACTAGCCAACACGCAAATTTGTGTCTAGATCCAAAATAATAAGGTTTACATCATTTTTTATCAAATTACGATCACATTTTTACTTCCATGCAATCATGTTGCTTAATTTCGTGAAACATGTTTGGCCACGAGTTCATGCACCTAATCATACTAAATATTCAATACCTTAGTAACAAGAAGTGAAAATATTTTTGGTAGACCAAAATTATAGGCATCTAGAAAAGAATTATAATTGTTGTATGGTGTAAGACCCAATAAACATTAACATATGCACAAGAAATAGTATTTATTAATTATTGAATTTTCTGATTTTCCATTGAAGGTAATTAATAAACACTAAGTGCTATTGCTCATTGGGTCATATAACCTATAATGCAATAATAAGCCCTTATAATAAATTATTACTCATCTAACAAATATAGATTCCGGTGTAGTTTGAACTCACGATCGCGAGATTCTAACTCGTCTCAATAGGCTATGGAGTGGAGTCATATAAGAAGTCAAAAGATATACCAAATTAGGAGATATTGTTATCTTTTACACTTCAAATTGATAAATATATAATTTATATTATTTTAAATAATTTATTTAATTAAAATTTTAAAAAATAATACACTTTCAAAAATCTTATTCCCTCAACTTTGGAAGATAGGCGGAAAATTTGGAGAATTAATTATAAAATGTTTAATGGAGGGTTATTCATAGAATTTGACTCTGAAAACCGTAAAATCATATGGACGCGGAGAATGCTTTTAATAAAAAATGAGTTTTAAGATTATGTATTCATGTAGTTACACGGTAAACAAATTAATCTACATAAGCAATAAATCTGGTTTGGTAGTGACCAGTGTCCTCTCCTGCTTGCCACACAAACGAAAAGGATGTTGTAGGCCGGTTGGCAGTTCAAAAGACATATAACCATTAACTCATATCTATAGCATGGTAGTTTGGATAATAAAAGCTTCCCTTGTGCTGTAGTACTGTTGTGTTGTGGTACTGTTGTGCTCTCCTCTATAAGTTAAGAGTACTATCTAAGCTAATTCTGATTAGTACACCAAGTGCAATTGAATCGGTTCTCTTATACATGATGGGAGCTCTTTGTGTTGCTCGTTGCATACTGGTGCTCGGTGTTGCACTCTGTCTTCTCGCCGGTCACATTGCGGCGGAAGTCAATGGAGGCGCAGAGGAGGACAAGCATTTCTTCTTCAGGCCAAAACCCAAGTTCAAGAGAGGCTTTGTGCATGGACCTCATGGCCAGTTCAAGCATGGTGCGTTCGGTGGAGGAGGGGAACTAGGCAGTGGAGGTGGTTTCGGAGGTGGTGGAGGCTTTGGAGGAGGGATAGGAGCTGGTGGTGGTCTCGGTGGTGATGGTGGGCTTGTAGGAGGAGGCCTTGGTGGTGGATATGGAGTAGGCGGCGGACACGGAGGAGGGAACTGTGACGAAGGCCGACTCGGCAGAGGGATCGGCAATGGTGGTCGACTCGGCGGAGGGATTGGCGGTGGTGGCGGTTATGGCGGAGGAGGTGGCATTGGAGGCCTTGGTGCAAGTGACGGACACTAGAGAGTGTGGTTGGCAGAATATGAAGTAAATTAATTAAGACTAATGAGGAGTAATTATGTAAAGGTATGAATAAATTCAAAGATGCACGGTGTTAATTGTGCTTGTCCAAGTGGTTTTAAATTTTAATGTTGTAATGTTTGTGGTGCGACTTCTTCACCACCATCGAAATGGAGAAGATCCTCCCCTTTGCTCTGCTTCCTACTCTGCTTCGGTGGAGCCATTTCGATGACGACCTGCAATTCAGGAAGGTGGAGAAAGGATCGGATTGGGGATGGAATCAGAGATCTGATTCTATGATGTTCCTCCTGGAAAGTCGAAACTGATAACAACAAACAACAAAACAAGAATTCAATTCATCAAAGCTACTCTTACAATGACGACGCTCTGTTTTTATACCCTGTTTCAGCCCATTTCCTATTCTCCCGCCAGCCCATCTAATTCAAATATCAGCATTACATTCCTTACTCACTCTTTACACAACTCTTTACACAATATATTCATACCAATTACCACCCCCTCTAAAACAACCTTGCCCTCAAGGTTGGTAAAACAAATTACTCAAGCAGTACAGCTGGTAAGAGTTTTGAATATGAACAGCAGATATGACAGAAAATTAACTTGTTCTTTAGCTCGCGAAGCAACTGGTCTCTATTACGAAGAAGGCTATCAACTTCAGGTGATCTTGCTGTTCCATGAATGTACAAAAGCAATGTAGGAGGAGGCCTCTCTGAACACATCTCAGCTAATGATTTGTTGGTTGCTTCAACCTCCTTGCTGAAGAATATTGTCACCAAAAGTAGCAAAAAGCTCAGCACTGCCGCTTCCAGAGACACCCTTATGGCCGAGAACTTCGAAAGCTTCCTTAAGAGCCTTGTAAAAAATAATGAAGGATTTGTGTAGCAGTCGTTCACGTATGCCAAATATTTGTCACGCAGATTGATGACTTTCCTAACAAATATCTGTTCCTGCAAACCAACAACATCCAGTTTTTCAACTTTCTTAGCACGTGCTGCATTTTCTGCTTGTTTAACCCCTGAAAGATCGCCCACTTTGTCATCTCTAAGTAAAACATGACATCCTGAATGCTCCTGCTCCGGTAGCTGGCTTGCATATGTTGACAGCAATTCATGTTGCACTTTCCCTCGCAACTTATGCTCACTACTTGAGTGTAAAGAATGAGCAACCCTATCCTTCTCTCGTGTCAGACAGTTCTCAACCTGCAACATATGATCTGGACAAGAATCCTCCAAAATCCAATTGTATGCTTTGCGAGAGTAATTAAACGCAGTATCCTTCAACATTGCATCTTCAAATTCATTGACATTGTATTCCATACTCCCCCTACCTATTTCTACAAACTTGTCCAAAACATGTTTCAGCAAAGCATGATTAATAATGATACATCCTAGCAAAACATGTTTCAGCAAAATATGTTTCAGCAAATTCATCCCAGCATCATAAGGAACATTTGCAGTTATTCGCCCACAAGAACAGGTAATTGGAACTGAAATTTCACTCCTAATATCCGGACATGGGTAATATGGATGACTGGTAGCTGTGCAAGCATGTCTGCAATCCCTTCTTGAAGCTCCACACACTTGGCCACAAGAAACTTTGGAACCAGAGCTAGCACCACTAGCTGAATCGCAAGGCAATGGCTGGCAGGTCCTTGCACAAGCAAGCATACCACACTGTCGAGTTTTTCCACATAGCTGGTTATATCTTATATCTTTTGAAACACAAAGGACGTTTCTCAGAACCACATACCTACCAATGCACTCCTTTGCAACCGGCACAGAACATGGCGGCCAGTCACCAAAATGGCAGTTGTGGATTGCCAGATGGCCGTATGGTTGTGGAACTGAACAAGGTTGTTGACACGACGGAGGATGGTTCCCATAAGGCAGAGGAGGAAGAATCACAGTTTTCCCCCAAACGCAGCTGAGATCGGAGAAAATGGTTTCAAGGCAGGGTAGGCAATGTCCACTATGACAAAGAGGTTGGCATGAATGCTGCCCACATCTCCACTTCTCACTGCACCCCAACTGACACAAATGTGAATCCCAATTGTCAAATATTTGAGCACTAATTCTGGAGCTAGATAGAGGACAACCCCTTTCGCTGCACGTGTGCCTACCACCATTCTTCTTCCACTCACCTGCTCTATCACATAGATGCTTCAGCATGTCTTTATCCCCTCTATCCATGTTTCTCACTATATTCGTGATCTTAGAGCTTTGAATGACAACATTTTCCTCGGACAACTTTGTCATTGGTAAAGCTTCCCTTTCTTTGATACCAATTTTGTTTTCTGAATTAGAATCAAGATGACATTTCTTTTCTTTGGAGAAATCCATACCTAGATCAAAACTACCAGGTCCATTAAACTTGAAATCGAATTTGTCAAGTTTGAAGGCCTTTTTCTTGCTCGGAGATGGACAAGTAACCTGGGATTCTTCAACAGCCAATATATGAGTTTGGGCTAACATCTGAAAAAGCAAATGTTGTTGCTGCTGCTGACGTTGTTGCTGTTGCTGAAGATGTTGCTGCTGCCGAAATTGCTGCTGCTGCTGACGATTGGTGTTGTTGCCTTGCACATGATCATGTACACAACTAATCTTGGACCCTTGCAGGCAATCTTCATTTGGAACAGCAATTCGAAACCCCTCTTGGCCATTATGTCGAACACGCTCCATACTTGGCCTGAAAAACCCCATCTGTTGTCTACCACCAGCAGATATCATCGGCTCCCCCAATTGGTTACTTCGTGAATGTCCCTGCACATGATCATAAGCATTCCCACGGAACACACCATTAGACCTGTTATCCCATGGCCGCAAGAATTCCTGCTGAGGACGGTGCCGGTTTCCCTGCCATGGCTCTTCTTGTAGACAATCACGGAAGAAACTCTGCATTGGTTCATCTCGGTGTCACCTGCTGCTCAACGACGTCAATGGTTCCTCTTGCTGATGATCGCGATTGATTCCCCGCCTTGGATCATCAACCTCTACACCATTTGCAGGAACCCTAATTTGATTTGTACCAATTCCCTCACGATTCTCCAATCCATCCATTCTTGATTTTAACAGTAAATCAAATTTCGCAGATAGATTGGACACAACAACAAGCAATTAAAATTGACCCTTACGAATTAGTGCAAATTCTTCAGAATTGGATGAAGAACTCATACCTTCCTCGTCAAGCTTTGATACCAATTTGGTGTGATCTTCTTCACCAGCGTCGAAATGGAGAAGATCCTCCCCTCTGCTCTGCTTCCTACTTTATTTCGGTGGAGCCATTTCGATGACGACCTGCAATTCAGGAAGGTGGAGAAAGGATCGGATTGGGGATGGAATCAGAGATCTGATTCCATGGTGTTCCTCCTGGAAAGTCGGAACTGATAACAACAAACAACAAAACAAGAATTCAATTCACCAAAGCTGCTCTTATAATGACGACGCTCTGTTTTTATACCCTATTTCAGCCCATTTCCTATTCTCCCGCCAGCCCATCTAATTTAAATATCAGCATTACATTCCTTACTCACTCTTTACACAATTCTTTACACAATATATTCATACCAGAAGTGCAGCACCGTATGTGCTCAATGAAGATAAAAAAACACAGGAAACAAGACATGATTGTTTTTTTTTTTTGAAGAGAAGCTCTAGATCACATGATTAGTATTCAGAGTAGACTGGTTTTTTTACCACTCTGGAGGCGTAGAAAGTTGCTGCTGCTACCTTGAAGGTGATAACTGTTGAACGTTGCTTTCGCCCTCATCTGGGCTCTGCCCCTTCTCCTCCATTTTTCTACTGCAACAAGATATGGCAGGGAGTTACTATCATTCATGTCAATCCAGCCACTACTCAGAACACAAACACTTGCCCTCTCAAGAAGGCAAGAAGCAGAGGGGATGGTGCCTTGATCAATTGTGGTATGTTTCCCCATTTTGTTCAATAAATGTGAGTTGGTGCAATGGCAAAGAAGTGAAGTGTTGAGGTGATCAAAATGTAGCTCTTGAGCATTGTTGCTAATCTTTATTTTAACGTTGATTTTGAAGCTTTGATATCAATACTTGAGGTGAATATATCCTTCCTGTGCATTGCATTAGTCATGAGCAATGAATAATACGGAGGATTTATGTATTAAGGTGAGATTTATTTTTTAATCTTCCTTTTGTACATTGCATTAATCATCAATAATGAACAACACAAAAGATTAGGATATTAGTAGAAATGTTTGGATTCACTACCAAAAAAAAAAAAATCTCCTAGTTTTAAAAAGATGGTGTGGATATCGTCTCGATGCCAATATTTTTTAAGCCCCACCTCCAAATATTTCTAAAAATATGAAAAAATATTTAGAAATTTTTTCCATTGCGAAATTAGCGTGGAGAAGACAAATAATGATGTTTTTTTCCGCTAAATCTTCTCCTTCGAATTTGCGCTTAGTAATGCACTGACAATAAATAAAATAAACTATTCATAATTATGTAAATTACATCTACGAAAGAGTAAAACATGTCAAATAATTAAAATTCAAAATTGATGATAATTTTTTTCTCAAATACTTGATGAGAGTTACAACAATACCCTTTAATTTTTTAGGCGCAGGAAGAAATAGCCTCCCAACTAGGAAAATTTTTCATGGTCGGCAGACTAACAAGTCTAAACTCTATAAGTAATCTACCACTAATTTTTTAGTTATAAATAGCTTACAACATAGCGGTCAATGTAACGGACAAAAGATAGCAAACATTTTACCCGCTTGCCCGGCCTGCTTAAAGTCCATCAAGAAGACGGTCTGGGCTTGGCTTGGCCCAACCCAGCCCACGGGCCCGTCATAGTCCAAATCAGACCGGGCCGGGCTAGACCCGTCTTTAAGAGAGGCTTGCTAGGTACCGTTTAGTAATGAAGGGCTACCTATTTTATAGCAGTTAAACCGAGAAAATCCTAATATTATCAATACTTATTATTATTTTTTTCTTTTCCTACTTTATTCCCACAAATATTAACTTTAATCGAAAATTTTAATATCGACCACGAATAACACTTATATCTTAATTAAAACTAGGAAAAATATCGTTCTATGTATAATTTATTTCAAAAAAAAAAACAAATCCTCGTGGAATAATGAGCTAAAGTCTAATTTTTAACAGAAATTCTAATTAAATAAATAATTTAATTTATTTTCTTTTGTTTTGGTTGTATTTTGATACGTGGAATCACTTATTTTTGGTCGGGGTCCTCTTATTAATAAGAGTTGATAAATATTAAATTATTAAATTATGAAGACGATTAAATGATAAAGATAGCTTTATCAAACTATAAATAAAACCATGTGGTGTCAATATCCGGTTCAATTTGGTCTTCCCTCACTCCTTTAAAAAAAATTAAAAATGCTATGGAGAAAAAAAAATTTGAATTTTTTTAAAAAACGCCTCTCCAAAATCTTAATAGTGCCATTGACCTGCTCAAAAAGCTTTCACGAGCTGGCCGTGGTTTAGGAGTCGATTATAAAATAGCAAACCAGTAATGACAAACAACAATTAAAAGATCATAACAGCTTCTCCTCCAAATCTGTTACAGTCAATGCATGCATTGCCTTTTAATATTCTTCATTTACTCTTTTGGTTGCAGTCTTCCGACGACGTTTGTGCAGGACAAAGTTACACTCACTGCCCGCTTCTCTAATTTTCAGGAATCAAATAGCAGGTAGCACTGTTCTTAGAACTCCATGGCTTTCTGAACCAGTGATGCTCATTGGTAGATGCCCATGAACTGTTTCTGAATCATTTCTGAATCTATGTGTGAGATTGAGAATAGTTGAGATGGTAGGGTGACATGGGTGATGAAAGAAAAGAGAGAAATTGAATTCTAGCACACATAAAACAAACGTTTACATGAATCAACAATAGCAATTGAAACGTTGTCTCCTTCGCTGATGCTGTATATATGATAACTGAGTATATATCAAAACAAATCCTTCTATACAAAATAATGTCTGCAAAAAAAGCTCCTTGAGAAGAAGAAGAACTACATATATATACTGCTTCATCTATGAGAAATATCAGTAACATTTCTTCAAGGATTCACCGAGTTGATCAGGTCGTTGTGTCTCTTAGAAGGCCCCGAGGGAGGGATGGGGGTTCCTCTCGGGAGAAACCCCATGAACTGCCGGTCAAGCTCCGGGTGCCGGCGAACCACACCACCTTGGGAGCTTCCTCTAGTCATGTACATCCCATGGCGGGCTGCTCCGGTAGCGTTGCATGATGAGGCTTGAGCTAAGATAGTAAGGATCAGAATTAGGAAGATGCACCAAGATGAGGAAAATGGAGAGCTACCCATTTGCTCCGATCAATGTTTAATCTTCTTGTTACAATCTGTTCGGGGGGACAGTTGAACAAATTTATAGTATAAGCTTGAAGGAGAGGAGAGTGGGAACTGGGAAGGGGAGAAAGAAAGTGAGGATCACATTCACGCTAACAACTACGAGAATTGAATTTGTCAACTGAGAAGAAAAGGGTACTTTGAGTTGGGTCCTGCCACAAATCACCCATTTGGACTTTTTATGCGTCTCCTTCCCACAAATCCACCCTCACAAGCAAACCTTCGCGTTGCTGTCTTCTCTTCCATTTTCAACACAACTCTTATATCCTACCAATTAGTAAAACATTTAGAAAGTTGATCATTAGGAACATCTTGTCGTATTCTTGCCGGGATTTTTGTAGTCCGACTGTCCAACACGCTATATATACACACGTTACATTATAAAATGTTTGAGAAGCAACGAGTGCAAATGTATATAAATATTGTAAGGTACCTCTCGACTCTAATATCACTATTGGGTTTTAAGAGTCTTTAAAAAGAAACTTGCAATAGGTGTTATGAGACTCTTTTGATCCAAAAATTAATTCAAAGAATAAGATTCTTGTTACCGTTAATTTTTTTAGACTCCACTAATTTGAACTAATAAAAAAATTATTATACAATGGGTTAGTCGTATCAAGTACTACAACCAATCCTCACCCAGTATAATGATCGGGTAGGCACCTACAAAAAGTCGAATGGTTTGGCACTGGTCATATCGGGATTATTTAAGAGACGTCAATGGATTGTCCTAATGACATACTGATTTGGTTTTTTATATAGGAAGAGAGAATATTAGTTAGCTTGTGATATTGTATATTATTTGTAGATAATTAAAGATTAAACTATACATAAGTGTTACGTATAATATGAATTTTGTGGACTTGGATACTTGGCATAGATAGTCACCGACGTTTTAGGTTGTAAACGATGGTTATATATATTTGTGACGCCATGAACACCTATTAGAGTTGCAGATCATTGACCATGGCCATCTTCAACTCTTGACTTTATACATCGTTACAAAGTTCATGAGATCATTTGATACACAATTCTACCTGGAAAATGATTTCGATTTATCAGATTTGGTTTATATTATGATTCATCAAAGTCTAATTTGTGTACGTACTTGTTTGTGTAATTTTCGGCGTCTATGGAAAAAACGTAAACAAGATATGACCAGAATAAGTGAGATATACGTGTGATCGCTGCTTTTTTTAGAAGAGTATTATTTAGGTTGCCGACGATAAGAACATTCATATTCTTCTCATGTAAACTTATAAGATTAAGATCTGCAAATTCTATTAATATTTGAAAAGCAGCAATATAAAAACATGAGATGAATTTTCTGTTATGAAGACCCATGAAAGAATTTTTAATATTCTCTCCATAGAATTTCTTCCAATATCGTTTGAAAACAACATAAACCAACTATTTTCAAGCTAATAAAACTGATGATGTGGGGGACATATACTAACCCAGAAGCTTGCATCATTGTTTGACTTCATCTATTCAAATAATTTTCATTTTCTTCAATTGAACATATTCTAAAGGCCAAGTAAATTAGGCGGTTTGAAAATGCGATGGATGTTTACCTGTGTGCCTCCTCCATGGGGCCAATACGTACGAATTTGTTCACCTGCGTAGGACTCATCTGTCACTATAATCCCATCCTTAATATATATTTCTCTTATGCTAATTGTGTTTATTAGCCATCCTTAGCTTAGGCATTTCTGATGTTATTTATACCAAAATTTTAAAACTCAGGGAGCCAAACGTGATTCACAATGCCACGAAGTAGAGTTCACTCCAAGCTGATTCGAAGTCATTTCGCTTGTTTTTTAATTAACTAACTAAAAAACTATGCATTATTCTTTTGAAACCTTAAATTGATAAATATATGATTTATATTATTTTAAACTATTAGTTTTTCTAAATTAAAAGAAATGATTTAATAATTTTGTTACTTGACTAGGACAATCAGCTATAATATTTATTAATAGGGAGTTAAATCAATGAAATGGAGTCGACTTAAGAAATTTTGGGAGTACTCAATTTTTTTTAAAAAAATTATCATTTACACAAAGTATACATATCAAGACCATTTCTATGCACATTACTCAAGGTGGAAAAATGAGCCAAAGTAATAAAACGAAGAGGGAGAAATCAATTAACTTATGTAACTCTAAACAATGGGACAAGATTAAATATGAAGACTATCATATCAATTTTTTAATAAAACAAGCACACGAAAAGATTTGATGTATAATAATGTTATTAGAGAAAAGTTTTCCTACAACGGTTGTAGAAAACGTTTTCTACATTGTAGGAAAACTTTTCTACAACAGTTGCATTTGGGCCGCTGGATTTTGATCCAACAGCCCAGATTCACCCTCCCAAACCCCACGCCACCAGCCTGCCCTCTTGGGAGGGTGAATCGGGGCCACTGGATTGAAATCCAGTGGTCCAAATGCAATGGTTGTAGAAAATACTTTCTACAACTGTTGTAGGAAAACCAATCTCATGTTAATTATATAAAGGGGTGGTAACATGCTGAGCTAACTCAAGGTTAGCATACCCAAAACTCACTCGCCACTCCCCATGACGAGTTGAGCTCACTACAAATAAAATACCACATTTGCTTACGATTAATTGAGGACTATATTTATGGTTGAGATGGGGATATTCTACTTCCATAATATAATTTTGAAAATAATATGAAAATATATCTACGATACTATAATTTATAAATTATATTGTCGTAGGTATATATACCTTAGAAATATTTTTCATTTGTTTTTTAAATTATTTCATAAATTACACTTTCCTCAACTTCAATATACTCCACACTTTACTGTAAGCAAAAGTAAATTTTCTTTTAGTGGCTTAAGCTGATCTTCATGTCAAATTGGCTTTTGAAGTTAAATTCTAACTCATGGTCATAACCATGAATTTAATTTTATGTACAATCAACAAATTAAACATAAAATACAATTATATTTTCTTATTATATTATCAAATTTTAAGGCTTGTATTACATAAGAAACTTGCTTGAACTTGAGCTAGCATTGATGATTTTTTACTTTCTATAATATAGTGGATCAGTGAGTCAAATGTAATTAATCATTAAGTTATTAATCTGAATGATATCAAAGAAATTTGGATTCAAAATATAATAATATATTAGCCATATTATATCTGATTTGACTTGTACAATTTACCAAGTTGAGCCGGGAGATAGATGTTCCAAACATTTGCTTGCAAATTGTCAATCCCCGCTTCAGCTTAGCTCAAGCTAAGTGGTAGCATGAACAAGTGTTAGGAGCATGATAATATTAATGTGGAGGAGGGCCATCTTTTGAGTTATATAGATAGACTATTTTTATATATTTATTTATTTATTTATGTGAGTAGGGGTGTCTATTCGTATGGTTAAATTGGATACATGCAACCAAACGATGATAAGGTTTTAAATAATTAATAATAATGTTTAGTTTAAAAAAGATGGATATTCAATTATAAATGATCGATTTTGGTGTAAAGTGATGGGTATTTGGTACCCGATACTAAATTCTTAAATTATAATTTTAATTATAAAGACAATTTATCAATATAAATATTAAATGTTCTATTTATATTTCAAAATATTTATTTTATTTAATTTTAATTTTTAGAATATGTATTATTATTATTATAGAATTCTAATATTTTTTCTATAAATATAGTTTAAATAGTTAAATGGATACCTGTTTAAACCCGACCATTATCATAATATTCGGGTTCAATTTTATCTTAAATTCTTAATATTAAATAATGGGATTTGATATTAGAGGTAAAAAATAAATGGTATTTTAATTTAAATTGTAAATATAATTTAAGTAATACACGACCAAATCTGACCGATAACCACTGTCGCCCATGTCAAATAAAGCTAGCATGTTCTAAGCCTCTGCATTATAATATGAGAGTGGTTTGCATTTTCTAAAAAAATGTTAGGAATTAAAGTAAAGCCCATGAATAACATGTACAAAGAGATAATCATATGATTAATTAGAATGGGCCCATATGATTAATTATCCATTATCTAAATTTCTAACTAATCAGCCCATTGACTATAGGCCCAAATAATTAATTAGCCATTATCATTCTTATTCGCGTGATTCTTATTCGCGCGTGATCAGTTTGTCTAATAGCCTTTCCCTTTAATAAAATATAAAGATTCCCTCAAAGAATATTCCAAGTGCTCATTTTCCAATATAAAGAAGAGAGACTCCAAGTCCGTAACCTGACCCTTCATTTTTAATTAGCAAAAAATAAATAAATATAAACTTACAAATAGGTTTGGCTATATATTATTTTGGCCCCAACTTGTGCTCATTGGTTTTGTCTTTAGAGATGAAATAAGTGTTTGACTTAAAATTAGTAATTTCGTGGATTATAAAATGTGCTTGAACATAATCAAATAAAGGTATTAATGCTTGGATGACGGCTTAGGATCAGCCTTATGAAAACCTTGTATTCCCTAACGAGGTTCTACCATGTGGAAATGCTCTTTAATAAAACTTTATCTTTAATCGGCTGTGACTAAGAAACTATCGGCTTCATTTGGTGGGCTAGTAATGCCTAACTTATCAATTTATTCTGGGAACTAATTGGGGTTTACGTCGTGTGTTGGATTAAAAAAGAAAGCTCAATCCAAAAATAATAAGTAAACGGGACTCGAGCTTTTTTTAAAATATATTTCCTTTTTCAATTAAGATATGGATTTGTTCGGAGCATGAGAAAGAGAAAGAAAGAACATAAAAAAAGTATCATTTTTTCACACTTTTAATCTTGTTTGATTTTTTTAAAAGAATGAGAAATAAAATTTGTTTTCCATCCTGGCAGAAAACCTTTTGACGAACTATATTTCCATAAAAAATGAACAGAAATGAAAGAAAATGATAATAATGTTATATAAAATTTTCATTCCAACCAAGTGCGGGAGAGAAAATGAAAAAAAAGTTTTTTTTTTGTTTCTCACACCACTTTCTCTTATTCCCTTCCCGTCCAAGCAAACCTTAATTAACTTATAACTTTTTATTGCATAAATATATCTCGCCTCAAACTTTAAGTACTTTAAACTTTTATAGGCTAAATATGAACAAAAAATTAATGCTCATCTCAAAACAATTATAACTCAAAATTAAGTGCAAATAATCGAGTACAACACCAAATATACTTCATACATATTTGAAACTTTGTTGTATAAATTATTATAAATAAACTTCACTTCATACAAAGTCCATGTTCTCATTATCCAAGACTAACATTTTGAATTGGTTCCGATCATTAATTCTAACTGGATCATTAGCACCTTTAATTTTTCAATCCTTATACCAGAAAAAAAGCACATCTTTATCTAAAGCATCATTCATTAAAGAACACTAAAAACATTGGTGGCCTTAGTGACCATCAAGATAATCACAACAAACATAAATTACATATTTACAAAGCGCACTACATCAGTTTTGCCTTTATCTCATCTTTAATCGGTTAATTATTTACTATTATTATTATTATTAGGATAAATGTTTTTTAAGCCCAATTCAAATCTTGGTCGTCCGATCATAAGGACGGCCCATATTTGATGAAAAAAAAAATAAAACACCTCTCCACCCTCTCATTCGTCGGCAGCATGGTCTTGGCCATGACTGGCCTGCCCGGCCAGCCGTGGTTAGAGCCTAGCTGTGTGACCAATATTTTTTTTATTTTTTTAGAGGTATGGCCGAACTTGGTCGGCGGCAGCCATATCTGGCTACGCCTAATTTTTTTTTTAAAGGCATGACCAGACATTTGGTTGCCGTCGACTAAGTCCAACCGCCGTTGGCGGTACCTGACCATAGTAAGGGGACAGCCAAGTCCATCATGGGGTAGCTGGACAAGGCCGATAGCTGCTAGATCCAGTCGTGCATGAAATTTTTTTTTTTAAAGGCACAGTCAGATCTAGCTACCGCTGGCCAGGTCTAGCCGCCACTAGCCAGACTCGACCGTCCCCCAACTAGATCTAGTCTGGGGACGACCAGGCTCGGCTTGCGCCTAGCTGGCAGTAGGTGGCCAGACATATCTACCTGCGACCAGATTTGGTCAGAGCATCGTCGGCAC
>JAVDBV010086489.1:0-16933 GCA_032619315.1 Piper longum | reverse complement strand
TTTGGCCCCGAATTCGTTCCGGATCGACTTCAAACTCTTATATCTTCATAGAACAACATTAATGGGCACTTTTTACACCAAAATCACAATAATTTCTCGCATTATTAAGAATAAATAATAGACTCTTAAACTAATAAAACTTAAGTAAAAACAACTCGAAACATGACAAAATTCAACATGAAATACAAAAAATAATAACTCTTTTACAGAGTTATCAGTAGCTGAAAAAATCCTAAATTTTTGTAGTGACGGCTACTAATCCAGCTACAGATAATCCACATGGTGGCTCGTGAGAACTGCGCTAATCAGCCTATCATCATTTTCACTATAAAGTCAACTTCCCACACCTCCACTCCAAATTGTTCAACGACGAGATCTCGCATTTTTCAAAGCTCCTATAAGATAAAGCTTTCAGGAAACACAAAAACATATTCTAGCAAAGCATTGGCATATGGGTCTTCGACCAGCTGCCATAAAGAATGTGCATTGGATTTGGCATTTGCCATTTCCAACTTTTCATGTGTCGTAAAATATTTGACTTTAAAAGATTGGTAAAAACTGGCTAAGAGGAAGTTGGATAGCACATTTTCTTGTTTCTTCTATGTATATCAGAGTGTTGGGTGCATTGTCGTTTCAATTTTAGCTTGTGTGCATGCAAGTCACGTCTCACATCTCATGATCAACATTTTTAACTAACAAAACTTGTTTAGAAGGCCAGCATCTCTTTAACAAAAAATTACATAGGATTAGCTTGATTGCAGTATCATGTTTATGCTACAAAAATTTTACCAAGTTGTCTCCAGAGAAATAATGGAGTCAAAAGACGAAATCCTAGAGCGCAAGACAAGAACTAAGCCAAGTTTTGAACAGGAAGAATTGCATTTTTGGAACACGGATGTGTCCCAAGGAAAAGACGGATCTTCGAAACCTGCAAGCAGTAGTACCAGCGTCGCTGCTGCTAGCTGTTCCTTCGTGTGATCCGTTTTCTTCAAGATACTGCGGATTTTTACGCAGAACTCTCTGATCATACAAGTAGAGCTGTGGTTGTCCACCTCAGCATGTAAAGCGGGTAAGGTAGCTAAAACCGCGCCAAGTCCAGCAACATTTGATGACAAAGATGTAGTAGCAGATGGGCAAGAATGCTGTGGCTATAATACCCACCATGGCTATTGCAAGAATTGGGAAGCTGGTGGGGAACTATTGATTTGCATCCATTTGAGGAACTATTGTTGACAAGTAGGTGTAAATGCGGGAGCAGCAACAAGATCAAAACGGAAGTTGGGATGGCTTGTGAGATGAATGAAACGGAGAGGGTTGGATGAGTGTGTGTGATATGACTAGGGGTCCGATATCCCTTAATTTAGTCCTAAGTCTAATATTTAATAAGACAAGATCTTATTTATAAATAAAAATATACTTTAGGTTAAGTTAGGTTGTTACAAATAATATTAGATCAAAACCTAATATTATATTAAATAATAGACTGGATTAGAGACGTTATCTAGGTTAAAAAAATGTCGTAGGCTAGAACTAGTAACGGGGAAGGGGGTATAGGTTTAAATATAGTACAATGACAATATTAAATTTTTTAAAAGTATTAAATTAAAAATATTTAGCTTAATTAGATTGAAATGTGTTAAATTATATTTGAAATTATAAATAAAATATTTCATCAAATATTAAAATATATTTTATCACAACCAATTAAAATGTCAAAAATTCTAACAAAATATTAGATTATGTAAAAACTTCCTACTAAAATATTGATTACTAATTAAAATGTTATAAAAGTTTAAACCATACCGGATTTAAAGATGATATATGATATATTAAATCAATGTAACATACGATATTTAAAACTATAAAATCTAATATTATTGAAATGAAATCCTTAATGGAAAACAAATAGATTAATGAAAAATATTAATGTAGATGAACCTATATTTGAGGTAGTTATGTCTTTTACTAATAATTACCTGCAATTGAATTATTTCAGTTGCACCTATATCTCATGCTACCTAGATAGTGACGTCCCCAACATGAATATTAGATAAAAAGATTGTGTTATGTATTTTAGTTGCACCTAGGTCATCTGCCATGCACACCTTGCTAGTAACGTACCCAACATTTTTTGCTGCAATGCCATGCTGTGGGTTAAGATATGTAGAACCAAATAGCAAATTTAAGTACATGTAGAACAAACTGCTTAATTAATTTCTTCCTCTGCCAAGTGTATCTTTGTACAAGATCTAGCATAGAACAGTGGCCTCAATAATAAGCAAGATCATCCTCTTGTTGAGCAAAAATAATTCGCAAAAAAAAAAAGTGGAATTGTTGTCAGCAAGTCACTAATTGGTACTTTTTTTCTACTAATTATTTAAACTCCTTTCAATTCCTCTTTATCGTTTAAATTTTATATAGCAACACCATATTCACAAGAAAAATGCTTTCTGGTCGAACTATAAATTGTACGTAAGGATAGTGAACCCTTGACGTACTTTGTGTCTATGTTTATTTTACTCAGATAATTTGTATGGTTGGACCAGGATACAAATTGTTCCTCGCTTACATCCACGAAGTATGAACAGCAACGCCCCGCGGCCAAAAGTTGGACTCGAAGTTGCAACATTTTCTACAGTAAGTGATCATTTACATCTCCCACGTATGGGCACCCTTCACTTTGGAGTTGAGTAAAGAAGACTACATAATTAATTAAATAATTAATTTCTAATTTTTACTGTATCAAAATTGGCAACTATATAATGCATGAATGAACTGTATATAACCGTTTTAAATCAGCATTATTCACCATCATTAAGAAAGAGGACTAGTGATGCAATTTAGTGGCAAGTCAACGTACCAAAGCCGTTTCCTAGAATATACCCATTACCCATTACGGTTTGTATCATAAACAATCAAAAGGAAAAATTCAATATGTAGTACACTGATCTTATGACTGCAAATTGAAAAAAATTTGATGGCTGATGCTCTATGCTTACCTTGGGTCAAAAATAAGATAATATTGGGGGGAACGGGGTTTAGTGAGATTGGTAATTTCAATTATATCTCTGTAGGTTGTAAATTTATATTATTGGGTTAGTGAGATTAATTTTTTAAGTATAAATCGTATTCATATAATTTTTATACGATTTATAATCTAGCCCAAAAAATACTATCCGGTCCAATGTTGAACTTTTCAGGGGGATTATTATGTAACTTGTTTGATTGTGTTTGTTTCTCATATAATATGTATACTATATACGTGATGAAGCTAATACCAGACTTATTCCATATTATATTTATCTGCATGGGCACCAGGAATTTGGTTGGCCGTATAGTAGTATAATTGTACGTGTGTTCTTACGTTTGTCTGGCCGATCCCACTTGATTTTCTGCCATCTTTGACGAGCATGTACATGTTGATAAAATAATACCAACAAATAATTATTTGATCTGATTGGGAAATATGAGTTTATTTCACTTCGAATTCCTTAATCATGTCATGCCTATAATATTTATTTAGAGTTTAGTCACTTTGAAACGCCCATGTTTAACTCCTACTAATGCAGCATTTGTTAGTGAATACGTTACAGTTATTATACTACGTATCAAACTGAGGGATCTATTGTCCATGGAAAAGAACACTTACCTGGTAATGGAAAATATAATTAGAGCCTCTGCGAAACAGGGAGACAAACCTCCAAGATGCATATACACTTGTTGAAATTAATATTTTATGAACATGAAAATTTTGAAAATATATTACTCCTCAACATTGTATAAGGGATTTATAAGAAGTGGAAAGATAGTTTGAATATGGATAACAAAAACAAAAACTGAACAATACTCCAAACATGGAAGAAAGACCTGCTAGTTCTTTATGTTGGATTTGTCCTAAATTAATCGTGGATGATGTTGGTAAGTTGCATATTGACTAATGAGAAAATCTTATTCTTTAAACTAGTTTCTAGATTTAGAGAGACTTATGACACCTAGTGCAAGTCCCTTTTGAGGGTCTATTAGGCCCAACAGTGGTCCAATGAGCCCACTATTAATTTAAGGAGAATTTGTCAGACGATGATAGTTTCAGGTACGCCCGATATGTGAATGAGAGTTATTAGGTTTGTCCTATATCAGTCGTGAATAATGTTGGTAAGTTGTATATAGGTCAATGGGAAAGTCATATTTTTTTAACTAATTTTTGGATTAAGAAAAGCCGTAAAATCTATTACAAGTCATTTGTATAAATTATAATAATTTATAAATAGTCATAAATAATAAGCCTAAAAGAGGTGCGAATGTAGGTCCACCTAGGCTTGCTGGAGCTGGAATGTTGGGAGAACAATCTCATAGTCTCTAAAATATAAGAGTATAAGACCGGTGGCTTGTATATATTTGGAGGTAAAGTCTTCTTATAATGATTAGTTATTTTGAGATATACGCCAACATTCTACTTTACGCTCTTTAATTAGGTAATGCTATTTCTAAAGATTAATTTTATGGTTATCTCTCTATATTTATACTATAATAAGATGAATTATAACTTATTTTGTCACGTGTCACTTTTAATGATGGATTAGCAAATGATTTAATGTGATTGACTATAAAAATAATAAAAACCTTAACAAATAACTTTATATCTTATTAAGATATTTTTTGATCTCTATAAAATAAAAGCTAATCTTTTAAAATCTTTTTCAAATCATATTGATTAATACTATTATTTTCATACTTATTTAAATAAATAAATAAATTGCAAACATGATAAAGATGAAAAATTAATCATTTAAATTTTTACAAATCTTATTTATATTATTGTTTTCAAAATTTTCAATAAATTAAACTAGAAAAAAGATAAAAATGAAAAAAGTGTTTTATTGTTGTTTTTTAGAATTCTTTAATTAAAGAAGCAGCAAAAATGAAAAAGATGAAAAAAGAGTGCTTTATTGTTATTTTTAGAATTATTTAATTAAATAAGTTACAAACATGATAAAGATAAAAAATAATAATATTCAATATTTTTAAAAAATTCAGAAATTTTAATTCATTAAATTGAAAACGCGATAAAGATAAAAAAAGACCTTTTTATTGTTATCTTCGGAATTATCTAATTAAATTAGAAATGTGATAAAGATGAAAAAACGAGTGTTTGATTGTTATTTTCAAAATTATTTAATTAAATAAGTTACAACCATGATAAAGATAAAAAAATCAATCTTTTATATTTTTACCAATCTTATTAATATTATTACTTTCCAAATTTTAAATTAATTAAATTGAAAATGGGATAAAGATGAAAAAATTATTTAATTGTTATTTTCGGAATTATTTAATTAAATAAGTTACAAACATGGTAAACATGAAAAAAAATAAACTTTTAAATTTTTGCAAATCTTATTAATATCATTACTTTCAGAATTTTTAATTAATTAAATTGAAAATGTAATAAAGATATGTTCTTTTCGGAATTATCTAATTAAGTTAGAAATGTGATAAAGATGAAAAAAGTGTTGCATTGTTGTTTTCGAAATTATTTAATTAAATAAGTTATATACATGATAAATGTAAAACCCGTGATTTGAGTCACGATTTTATAGTTGAGTCACAATTTTTAAATCGTGACTTAAATCATTTCAACATTAGTAAATCACGGGTTTTACACGCGACCTTGTTAGCCGATCGGTTCAGCCATAGATTCGAGTTGAGTATATTTCAGAACACGTGTACTGAGTTGACGCCGGTCGCGTGTATGAGCCATGAAGGTCATGTGTACCCGAATATGTGATGATAACATCATGAATGATATCAGAATATATGAGAGTATACAGTTGATGATTTTAGATTTCTTTATTTTGTAACCGTAGAAATAGTTTTAGGCCGTTTACCGCGTTAGAATGCGTTATGGGGTAGTTTGGGCGGGTTATTCGTTATAGAGCATGACATTTGGATGGTGTGTATTTATTTTATTTTCTAGGATTTTTCCAAAATTTTTTAGATTTTTTTTAGAATTTATTAATAATTAATAATTATTTTGACTCGGCTCAGAGACTTCCCCTTTTCCCTTCCTAGACACTTCTCCCCTTTCCAAAAACCCTCCCCATTAGTGGCTACCATCGCCGCTGCTAGTGCCGCCCGACCGTCGATCGACGCCGCTCCCTCCCACGACGACTTCGCCGTGCCACCCCAACCAGCCCTGGCCACCGTCCGACTGCCGCGATGCCGGAATCACCGCGCCTAGCTCCCCGCCCGCGATGAGTTCGCGTTGCCAATTCTGCCGCCAACGACCGTCACCGTCGCCGTCCAGTGGTCGCCTCGGCGTCACTGACCACCCAGCTTCCTTCTCCGACCAGATCAGAGCCCGTCACAGCCCACACCGGCCGGATCTAACCACCAATCGCGGCCGCCCCTTTTTGACATTTTTCGGCGAGCCGCCGCCTCCATCGGCCACGTCGACGCCACAGATGCGCCGGGCTCACCGGGCTGGTTCCGATGGTACGCAATATGACCCCTTTCCGGCCAGTAGACGCCACCGGCGATTGTCGTTGGAAAATCGCCAGAGAGCTACCGGGAAACCATAGAAACCAGCCCAAAAACCTCTTAACCCGCCAAAAAAATCGGAATTATTGGAATTCGCTAGAATTCACTTGATCTTCCGCAGAGCTCATCTAGTCGAACCCGATCGAGCTTCGGACACCGTCTAGCGCCGAATTCGAGGTCCGAGATGCACGCATGCCGAAACCCTAGCCGTCGCCGACTGCAGACGGCGCGAGGTATAATTACCTCCAAGTTATTATTTAGAATTGATGAGTGTTAGGCTGTATGCTAGGTGAGTAATTGATATAATAAATGCCTAAATGTGAATGAAACGATGAGTTACATGATCCGATTAAGAATGAGGAGGATTAAGTGACTAATGAGGTAGTTGAGCATAATAAGTGGCTAATGTAATTTAGAAAAATATAATAAAATTGATATGAATATGGTGATTTATAATTATTTACATTAATAATTGTTTGACTACTGATAAATGTTTGCATTGTGAGTGTGGTAATTATATTAGTTTGATGCATCATATATTTAGCGTTAGTATTTGGTTCTAATGTGCTCGCCGCCTAGGCGCGATGACATGCTTGGAATTTCTATCAGGTCCGTTTAGGACTCGTCTCTATTTTACGTTCTATTCCATCGTATGTTTGGTTTTTTATTTGCAGGACGAGTTAAGTGGAGTTTTATTGGATCTCATTTGACTCGGGCCATTTAGCCGAACAGTCAAAGCGGGCTTTGGATTAGTGTCAGGGGACTGTTCCATTCCCGAGGGATCCTGACAACTCCGCGTTTGAGTTCCTCACACCCGGAGAACGTGGAGGTTTACGGGTACTGTTTAGTACATCGCATGTCATGACTTGTGCTTCAAAGGGTATTGATGGTGACTACCTGAGAGTACTAGGCCTTCGTGCTCAAGGCCAGGAGAAATATGGAGGTAAGGAGAGGGCTTAGGATTTGAGACCAGAAAATGAAGAAAATGCCGAGAGCGGCAATAGCAGCAGCAGTTCAGTCAGTTTGGGATGCTACTGGGTCTGCAGCCCAGTGGCTCCTCAGTAGATGCCCTTCAGAGAGTTCAGGAAGAGTGTATGGATTTTTATTTCATATGAGAGTTTGCTCTCATAGCTAGTTTGTAATTAGTTATATTCTGGACCAGTAACACTCGTTACTGATGTTTTTGTACTATATGTAAGTGACGAGTACGAGATGGGTGTGCCAGCTGGACAGAGGAGCAATGAGGTCTTCTGCACACACACACACACATGTTTGGTGAATGATTGTTTAATATTTCGTTTATGCTTTTATTATAATTGAACTGATGTGAGCTAATGAAAAGCATGATGATGTGATGAATTGCTAAGGCGTGATGCCATGATGTGAAAAATGAATAGAGGCACAGGTGGGCTGAGACCCAAGATTTAGAGAAAGATGTTATAGCAGATTAGAATCATGTGTGAATAAAGTTGTTGATTTATCATTATATATATTGGTATATGTTGATGTGACAGGGTAGCCCCTAATTGTATTTTTAGGGGAAACTGTGTCCATTATATTTTAGAATTTTTATTAACTTTATCGTAATCGTATTGGTGTGTGATTTAATTTGCTTGTCATCCATGTAATACCATGTTAGGATTCCGAGCATTCATTCACGTATGCTGAGTCATGTCTTCATCTTAAGACGCCGAGATTGGATCCGTACGAGTTGGGTTCGGGTTAGCCGACCTAACCGGGGCCCATAACATGTCGGCTCGGTTCACGAGAGTGAACCAGATTTGGGTCGGTTCACATGTGAGCCGAGTCGGGGTGTTGCAATTAAAGATGACAAAATTTATCTTTTAGATTTTAAAAACCTTATTAATATTATTAATTTCGTAATTTTTAATTAATTAAATTAAAAATGTGATAAAGATGGAAAGAATGTATTATTGTTATTTTCGGAATCATCTAATTAAATAAGTTATAAACATTATAAGGATGAAAAAAATAATGTTTTAGATTTTTAAAAATCTTATTAATACTATTACTTTCAAAATTTTTACTTAATTAAATTGAAAATTTGACAAAGATGAAAAAAATTGTTGCTTTTACACTTTTTCAAAATCTTATTAATATTATTATTTTATGAAATTTCCAATAATTTAATTAGAAATGCGATAAAGATGAAAAAAAAATTGACAAGCACAAATTTCAAAATCTTATTAATTAATATTGTTATTTGCGAAATTATTTAAATAAATAAATTACAAACATGATAAAGATGAAAAAAATTATCTTTTAAATTTTTACAAATCTTATAACATTATTATTTTCGGAATTTTAAATTAATAAAATTAGAAATGTGATAAAGTTGAAAAAAAGAGTTGTTTGATTTTTATTTTCAGAATTATTTAATTAATTAAGTTATAAACATGATAAAGATTAAAAAAATAATCTTTTAGACTTTTACAATTATTATTAGTATTATTATTTTCGAAATTTTTGATTAACTAAAATGGAAATGTGATGAACATGAAAATATTATTTTTGAATATTTAATTAATTATATAATATGAAAAATTGAGATTTATTACAAAATATTATTAAAATTATTAATTTCAAAAATTAAAATAATTAAATTATAAATATGATAAATATGAAAAATGTTTCTTTTAGATTTTTATTAATAATAATACTTTCGGAATTTAACATTATAGAGAAGGAAAAATTAATCCTTTAGATTTTTGAATCTTATAAACATTATTATTTTTGGGCTAAACACATATTTTAAATTCCAATTGGTAAATATTTCTATTTTCTGAATTATTGAATTAAATAAATTGCAAACATTATAAAGATGAAAAATATGATCTGTTAGATTTTTACAAATCTTTTTAACATTATAGATTTCAGAATTATTTAATTAAATAAATTACAAACATGATAAAGCTAAAACAGTTAATCTTTTAGATTTTTACAAAATTTTATTAACAATATTAGTTTCACATTTTTTGATTAATTAAATTAGAAATTTTATGAAGATGAAAAGCAGAGTTGATAAACAAAAATTTTAAAATACGATTAATTAATATTAATTAAACAAATAATTGTGTGAGTACTTAATTATAATAAGAAAAAATTATAGAACAAATTCGTGCTCAAGTAGAATTGTAGTTTAAGTTTATTAAAACTTTTTACTTAAATATCATAAGAATCATAATAAATTCATAAGAGTCGTATAAAATGTTTAAAATGTATTTGAATTTATACATAGAAATATTTGAATGGGAACTTGCCTATGACTACAACTTAATTTGAATAAAATAATGTATACTTAATATTTCAAAATATCATTTTATAAGGAAGTAAATTACAATATGGTGTTTAATAGGTTTATAACCGAATCTCAATCTAATTAATATATAAGCCCTTTCCAAAGCTTAAAACAAGAATAAGAAATTAAAGTCAGTTTAAAATTTTAAAATATAAATAAAATTCAAACCAAATAAACAATTTGAGTATTGCTGATGAAAATTTTAGTCAAATGCCTAAATATTTATAATTAGAATATACTAATTTTAAGAATTACAATAAAATAAAAATATAGCACGTGGTGCGATGCAAAAACATTTTAATAAAAATTTGAGTAGTTAAAAAAATTGAGAAAATAATAATTATTTAAAAATATAATCAATATATATAAAAAAAAGCACGGGTGTACACCTTGTATTCATAGCCATCAACCTTATATGGTAGTTGATAAATCTGTGTAAGTAGAATAATATTCCACTATAACATTACAAGTTGTACATGGACTTGGTGCCCATGCCTCGAGCGGTGTGGGCTTAAAATTAAATGTTATAATTACGTATAATTTTGTGCTCCTGACATGTTGAAAAATAAACTTAATTTTAATATTACATATGATTGAAAATAGTTCTAATCGGAAGATTCTAATTAACCAGTAAATTCTCGCACATAATTTTAATGGACTCTTGTACATAAATTCGTGAACTAGAATGTTTTAAGAGATGTCATTAATGAGAAGAGTGTTGAAGTTAGGATTTAATAATATACAAGTGTAGATGGGTCTCAAAATCTACATATAGTTATTTGGGTTCTTATGCAGGGTATCATTCAAACTTTCCTGGTATCATGTTCCTTCATTTGTAAATATATCATATTGTTATGCTAAGACGATGCCCTGATATAAAAATTATTTCTTTATTTTTGTTATTAAGTTCATCTTCCAATTTATATATCTACCATTCAACCTTGAAACCAACCTCAAAAAATTTATAGTGAGTATCCCTACAAGAACTGTTATTATCAGAAAGAAGGTAGCGATATTAGGATTATCCAAATATAAGAACGAGTCTCTAAAATGAATCTGCATTTCTGTCGTGTTGAATGCAGCCAAAGTTGAATTATATTGAAATGGATTTATGGGTTTTTATATAAAATGACTAGCCGCTTAAAAAAGCTTGAAACCTTCGTATATAAGCTTATATATACAATATATACATTACCCATCTCTCAGTAAGACTATTTTAACAAATATCTGCCCCGTGATAACGCATATATCATTTAAAAATTGTTGGACTAAGTCTTGTAACCCTAATTGATCACATCTGCGTCACTTCTTTTTAGTGCCACACATCACCGAATGAAAGGTTACGGTCATATACTAGCCAATAAAAATAATGACAAATTGGGTTCTAGAATCCTACATCACACAGCTTGGCATTCGAAGTATTTTTATTACAATGGTCTGATTTGCATGGAATACTTCTTCCTACGTCAAAGGCAAACACAAGCATGGATATCTCGTGAGCCACACTTTTTTATGCCTCCCCAGCCTCATCTGGTACTCTTTTGTATGCGAAGAATTCCAATGCTTGGAATCGCAGATGGTACTTAAATATTAGTTTTGGGGCAGCTAGCCGTAGCTACCTTATATATACATATTAATCCTGCACAAGTTGCACGCACAATACCAGCTTCGTATATCTTGGTTATATTTTTTTATTATCTCCTGAAAATTGAGGCTAATGTTAGGTCTTATAGAGATCTTGATAACGAAAATGATATTGAAACTTGTGAAAAACAAAGGAGAAATGTGTCACGCAGCACTCCTAGTTTCCTGCTGATCTACTTAATTGTGCGCCACTTTTCTTTTTATTTTAGTTTGAGTAAGGATCATTCTAAATCTTGGCTAGTAATTTATTTATGAATGAGTGAAGTCCAAGTAAAATTTTGGCATTTTTTTTATTGAATTCACTTAGCGTTGTATCATCATTTTCCAAAATGCGACGCAAAATCTATGCTATCAAGTATCAACCGTTGCTTAGCTAACATATTGAAGGCTCATGAAGATAATCACCATTCCGTCGTTTCAATTCCTCGTGAAACGTAAATTTCCACTAAGGGGGTCATCCTTACTAAACTATGAATATAATCCAGTTTTGTACGTCCCTTACTACTATATCATTTATGCACATAAATATGTAATCATGATCAAGGTAAAAATCTCTTCACGCGACGCATAAATTTTCCTCCCTGCTCTACCACAAAATTAACCAATGTTTCCAAAGGAACAAATTAGCTAAAGTTGTCCTTATATAGTCATAGATTCCAAGTAGGTTAACGAAACAAGTATTGATTTATTTCCTGATCAAACCGTCCAATAATTCCTGTTAGCAAGACTTCCAATTATGAGACAAAATGTTGTTTACTTTTTACATAATTAGAGCTAGGTGGGAAACTGACATCTCGTAAGACACTGTTTGTGTGCTCATCTAATAAAATGTTGTTTATGAGACATTGTTTTTACCCTTTGGTTCTTGGCTCCTATTACAAGGCAGTGCACAAGTTAATTATATGCAAAATGTGGATCCAGTTCACCTATAAATACTTGAACCAGTATGGGGAAGTGATCTTCAAGCACCACAAGAAAAACCCAATTAGCAATCAGCATCTGTCTCTGTGATAATTGTCATATATCTAGCCATGGCAAGTAGTAGCGAAGTTCATCTCGTTTCCTTCTTCCTCCTCCTCAGTCTAATTGGCTCCTCTGCCAATTCCCTAAAGAAGATAAGCATCAACCAACCATGCAAACATTTGGTGCTCTTTTTTCATGACATTGTCTACAACGGCGCCAATGCAAAGAACGCAACGTCGGCAATAGTGGGAGCGCCGCAATGGGGCAACCTGACCATCTTGGCCGGACAGAGCCACTTCGGCAACATGGTGATTTTCGACGACCCCATCACCCTCGACAACAACCTCCACTCGCCGCCGGTGGGAAGGGCTCAAGGGTTCTACATCTATGACAGGAAAGATGAGTACACTGCATGGCTTGGTTTCTCGTTTGTGCTTAACTCGACGGACTACGAAGGCACCATCAACTTCGCCGGCGCCGACCCGCTGATGCACAAGACAAGGGACGTCTCGGTCATTGGTGGCACCGGCGACTTCTTCATGACGAGGGGGATCGCCACCATTAGTACCGATGCTTACGAAGGAGACGTTTACTTTCGACTAAAAGTTGACATCAAGCTATATGAGTGCTATTAATTGGTTAGTCGTTATTTGCAAGTTGTTGATGATTGAGAATGGCAATATTTTGATCCAGCTGCTTAATTTCCATATTATGAATTAATTGGAAAGCATGTATATCTTGTTGAAATTTTCCGTTGAAAGCTGCAACTTCTTGATTTGGTACGTACTCTTCGTTTCTACTCTAGGTCCATCTTTGTTGAATTTGCAAGCATTAGCAGCTTGTTGGTTGAGTTGGTGTTTAAACTTAACAATTTCTTTTTGTGGAGTACGTACCTGCCCTTTGCTGGGAACAACTGCAAGCCTAATTTTGGATCATGGAGAGCATTGTATATACAACACCAATATATATCACTATATTCGGCCAAATTGTATGTACTCCGGAATCATTGTACCAGACATAGCTTTGAATAAAAAAAAATCCTAAGAGACATAGAACAAGAGACAAATACATATATAATTTAAGGGAAAAAGAAATGTGTTGCAGAGCCAAGTTAGCCGTGCTGGAGTTAGATGTGAAACATGTTGTGCATGTCTAACAATCCCACCGTATACTCTTCAAAATGCTCAAAGCAGACCATTGAAGCAGATGAAGTCATTAAGATTTACAAACCCATATTCTCCGGTATATTGACTTACGGGATCTGTGGAATCCACCATCTTTTATATATATGCATTTGGGGCACAAGAATTTGAGCAGCCCCTAGTTGAAATGAAGAGCTAGAAAGAGATGGTTGAGAATGATGTTGGGTTTATCCCAGATCGAGGTTCGTGACTTGTATTTAGGCCGACGACAAAATTTTATTTTTTAAATTATTTTTAAGATTAAGAAAAGCCTGCGATATATTTTTCTAAGTTATTTTTGGAAGCCAAAAGGCCCAACAGGGGTATTAAAGTTGGATAGACTTTAGTGGCCAGAGCCGTATAAGCTTTAGTATTTTCCTATGTGGATGGCAGAAGTTTTACATATCAAAGCTAGGTGGACTTTGGTCACTAGAGCCGAATGAGCATTAGTGTCTATATAAAAATTTTATAAATTATTTTTTACCTATAAAAGTAAAATAAATTAGGAGAAATTTTAAGAGACAAACGTTGGAATGAAATATGTCATTTTCATCTTATTTTCATATTGTCCAAATATGTAAACAAAAACTTTAAAATTTTCATGTAATTTTATTTCATTACATTTCTATTTATTATGAAATTATTTGTTTATTTACATTATTTTCATGTCAATCAAAAGGACCATTGAAAATAAATATTTTAAAAAAAATCATGAGCGGAAAACTTTGTTTGATTATCAATAGAGGGAAAAAATTTTATTAATTTTTTTTAATATCCTTCATTTAATAAAAAATTAGTTTGTTTGGTAAAAAAAAAATTTTTAAAAACTTGGCTATGAAAAAAAGAGAGAATTATGGAGGACAATGTGATATACAAGAATAAAATAGACGACTTCATTGCTTCATTAGGGATTTTTACCCCTCCTTGTTGTAAGCAATGGTTTTTTTAAATTTATGAGTATATTTGTTTATTGAGTTACTAGTACCGGAGAGGTACAATATCTTTACGAGTGAAATGAAAATAACAAGGTTGGTTTTGTATGATATTGTGTTTCAAAAACACTAAAGGGAAATATGAGATTTGATTATAAACATCTTTCCAAAATAAAAAAATTTAGCCCTGCTTAAAATAATTTTTGGTCATCAATAAAATATTCTAAAGTAAAGTTTAGGATTTTGGATTTTGGGTTTTGATCTGCTATTAATCCATATTGATTTGAAAAATCTTGGATCTGACCACTTCTATCATGTTGAATCAGTCATATTTAACCACATTTTATCAGTTGTACTTGGTTATATTAATTAAATGAACCTTTTCTAGCAATTACTAAGAATTTTTTTTTATATTCTATATTTCAGATGACCGTAGGTTGTTTTCTTTTTAACTTTATCCCAGCTCACTAAAAAAATACTTTGATTATAATTGAGATTTTTTTAAAATTTTTATAATTTTTTATAATTTGATTGAATAATTTAAAATTAATATATTTTTTAAATGAAAAGAAAAATGACCTATACATCGTATATTTTATACGAGCTACACAACTAATTTGAACATTTTTTATATAATACCTCAATTTAGCTTCCTCATGAACCGAACCGAAAATGCTAGTAGCTTTGATTCAATCAACTCAACCTACTGGATCTTCGGCATTTCAAGATGGTGATATAAACATTTAATTTATAGATGTGGTATTTATGTTCTAATATTCTCCTAAATGAATGTTATGATATGCAATCCAAATTCAAAACGAAACAACCCGTTAAAATTAAAAAAAATAATTTTTAAAATAAAACAGAAAGCGTCTCCCCTAAAAGTGTAATAGGCATTACCCTGTCAATAACATATACGTAAAACAATACCAAAACATTATATTTTCACCCAACATTCACATCATAATCATTTTTATTTTGTTGTGTCGACTCTCAACACCCTTAGCTCATCCTATTTACTTCTATTCACAATAATATTCACATGCAAATCATTTCATGATTTTCACGCAATAATTCCTTCATCAAACATCATATCATTCATCTATAATAAAATGCATAACAATTCATCACTTCACGTTGTCATTCATTCCATAAAACACGACAAGTGCATGTATGCAAGTTGCATTGCTGCTCCTTTATAGTCCTCACAACGCTCAGTCATTCAGGTTCTCACCTATATATCTAATATGAAAAAATTAGTAACGAGTGTTACTGGTACAGAAGTAACTAATAATCAAACAAGTACAGGAGAGATGACCCTTCTGTTAAATAAAATCATTCATTGATACTTCTGCATTAGAAATACACATAAGGGCACTAATCCGGAGCCGTCAGCCTTGGCTTAATAGCATCCTATTATGACTCGTTAAATGCTTCAGTATTTTCAAACTATCCCACGCTCTGGAAAATCAATTATCCTAAAGCCTTCTACATCTTTCGTATAACTCCTGGCCCTGAATACAGATGCAGAATACTCTCAGGTAGACGCCTTCAGTACCCTTTGAATCCATAAGTCCAGATATATATTACATTGCAGTACCTGTAACCATCCACTGAAATCTCTTACATTTTATCTTCTCGACGATCCTTCAGAAGAGGCTCTGAAGGTATATCTTTTTACATTTCTATCTGATGACACCAATGTGTGTATTGGGTAAAATTCTCTCTTGTTACCTCACTGCTGGATACTCCTTCCTGCTTGGTAGCCCAAGGATGCAAGACCAAGGGTTTCCGACCAATGCTCAGTCGTTATCCTTTTTGAATATTTTATCTTCATGTAACTGAGTTAATGTTTTAATTGGCTGAATAATTTGCACTGAGTTGTCAGAACCTGCATTGAGTTGCAGGCTTGTTGTTAGTATCATAGTTGCAGGAATCGGAATCGGTTTTCCAATGAATCGGAATCAGAATCGGAATCGGTGTGAATCGGCCAAAAATCGGTTTTTTTGAATCGGTCAGGAATCGGTCTGAATCGGAATCGGAATCGATCCGAATCGGTTATATAAAAATATATATTGACAATTTATAACATAAATATATAAAAATCATATATTGATGTTATTTTGATATTATTATGTGTATTATAGTTTATTATATTTATAATATTTTTTTGGATTTTTTTAAAATTATTTTGAATTAATTATTATTTTATATTCGAGTCGGACTCGAGTCAATTTTTAATTACGAGAATGCCACCCCTCTCCCTCACCTCCACCCCGTCACCGCCGCCGCCCTGCCCCGTCCCCCCCCCCGGGGGGCTCCGCCCCGCCCCACCGGAGCGAACGGGCAGCGGTGGC
>JAVDBV010086479.1:0-13213 GCA_032619315.1 Piper longum | reverse complement strand
TGATTCCATTCTAATCCGATTCAACGTCTGGATCCAATTTTTTGCATTCACTAACCAATGTGTATGCCGCCCTCTATTTCAAGGATAATTAAATCATGAAAAACAAGAAAACGGTCCATATGAAACTCATCCTCCTACACAATTTCATACACAATTGAAACGTAAAATAAATGTAAAATCATTGATACAATGATATATTTGGCTATTATCAATGATTTAAATCTTGAAAGGAGCAGCAGTGACAGGCCTGTTCGACTAACAGGCAAAAACAAACTGTTAAAATGCGCGATTCAACGAATCTTGAACGAAGAAAAGATATAATCAACTTTTGAAATCTCATAAAAGAATAATCCACCAGTCCAATATTTATTATCAGCTTTATGAAACAAAGTATCCAAATAAACATCTTACTTCACTTGGTCGTCGAGTGAATCCGAATGTTAATAACAATTTAGCACTGAATTTTGGTGGATGTAGCTTAATTGGCAGCATAGAGGTCAATGTTGCCTATCTGGAACCGCGAATTGTTCTTGCTCTCCCGAACAGCAAGGAACCTAAACCTGTAAATTTGACATGTTAGATTCTGAATAACATTCAAGACTATGAACACAAGCACCATTTGTTATCCTTCTGCTTCCACTCACTTCATGGCACAATGTGATAACGCTTTGTTTGACGTTTATATTCATCGGGTGAAGCATTATTACCTCCCACGGATTACATAGTGACAGGAAGCAAAAAAGGAGAACAACATTTTTTTCACCAATAAAATCCAAGACAAAATAACAGTGTGTCTAGTAGTCTGTATGGATAGCCTTACCTAAAAGCATTTGACATTGTCCCTGCTGCTTCTATCTGATATGTCTTTCGCTGAAAACGTTTTTCAAATAGCTGGGAACTTCGCTTATCAAGAAGAAACCAGCTAGAGCCACCGTCATCACTTCTCTCAACAATCCTAGCCCACATAATAAATAACTTAGTCATCAGAAAGTTGACTTTTCTTGAAAGGAATTGCCGGCTACTAAGCACTTCATGTGACTAGCATTCGTAAGATCGAATAGTTGCATAAGATCACATACCCTAGTTTTATGGAAAAAATAAAAAAATTTCTTTCCATACTTGAATGCTAACTAATATTGAGCAGATCACTCACATAAAAAGTTTATTTTTTTGGTTAATTTAGATACTAAGGGGCATATACTACCTATGCAGGTATTGATCAAGTTTTCATATTTGACAGAGACGTAAAGGGACTTCCTAAATATTGTCCGTAAGTGTTACTATTTTTTTTCCAGAAATTTAACATCAATGTTTTTATCCTCTCATAGAAGGCATTTCCAAAATGCTCCAGTTTAACAAAATTATTTCGACTTCTAGATGAATCTGTTTTAATTTAAATACAAACATCGCACCAAGTAGTTCACATATACAGACATGGATAAATTAGCTTCCAATCTTACCAGTCCATTGGATCTCTCTCTGGGGCATCATTTGCGGACACAAAGTCATAAGCCTCAAGGCAAAACATATTGTTGTCCATAGTCTTGTATGTCAGAAAACAACCTGGACAATTATTTGACGAAAAATGCAATCAAGATGAGAGTAATGATCCGAAACCTAAAGATTTTTGCAGAACTAAAATATAAAGACCAGTAACAGCTCCAAAGCTATTAGTTTTTCCACAAGACCAGTTCACATAAATATCGCATATCATAGCAAACCTTTTGCTCCATTTGGTTCTTCCCACTTAGCCAAATGTGTACCATCAAAAGCCGCCGTTGCCTGAAAGTTTAGTGTGCACAATATTATGTATGCTGGGCACTTAAAACTCAATGTACGTCCAGAAAAGAATGAGGAAGAGAAAATAATCTAGTTTGGATGATTACATACAATCCCAAAGGGAAGTTCTTCTCCACTAGCTTGGACGTAACCAGAGGATATTCGGTTGAGCTTTAGGAGCGGACGAGAGATTGCTTGTCTACTGAAGTTAATGATATTTTTGATGTTGTCAATACAATCATCAATAGCATCAAAAGCCACTTCTAGTGCTAAAGAGGTTTTCACAGGATCACCAGCCAAAGAAATGTCCACCCTGTCATCCACTGTCTCCCATTTTAGAGAAAAAGCAGTGAACAACCCATTCAGAGATGAACCGATCTGATCCAACCTAAGCCGTAAACCAAGAGATTTTGAAGGTACAGATAATGTTCTTTTTCTAAATGGAGTCCCCCTTAAATCTGAAGCAAACTTCTTAAGCATTTCCAAAAATTCGACAACTTCACTTTTAGAAAAGTCAAAATTAGCCAACTCTGACAGTAAAAAGGATAATGCTTCGTAAGTTTTTGTTACGTGGTCATCTATGCACGCACATACAGGACATGAAGAACTGCTCAATGAATCAGAACCCAGCTCAGATCTCGCCATTCGCCATTCTTGTGCTCCACTCTGTCTACCTGGTAATGATTTTGATAAATCATCTTGATGACAATGTTTTTCCTCAAGTTCTTCCAGTTCTTTCTTATCCTGATCCTCAAGTATCAAACGTTCTGAAGAAGGGAAAGAATTTTGACACTCTTTAGTAATATCAGAAAGGGCAGAATATACAACTGGTTCAGCAGCAATATTCCGCCTGGTAAGTACCTATATAAAATTTTCTCACAGCAGTAAGTGACTGGCCAATACTGTGCAGCATCTAGAATTATACATATTCATATAACAAGGCTGTGTGCTTTGAAAAACATATGTATTACATGCATAATGTGACAGGCGTTCTACATACTGCTGAAGAAATTTGACATCAGAACTGACAATTTTTCTTATGATAGCTGTGACACTTGATACAACTGTTACCAAAAGCTCGGCGGATCTTGTTCAACAGTTTACATGCATATGATGAACAGCTAAATCAAACTTATTTGTGTAGGTAACTGCACATACCTTATATAATTTTCCAAAATAAAACACTAAGATAAAATGAGGGAGGTAGGCAGCTCCTAATGGGAGCTGGCAATCGAGATTAACAAAATCTTTCATTCCCTTAATTTTCCTACAATTCTTCACAGTAAAGATTAAAATTAGACATTTCAGGTAGGGATATTTTTCTGTCCGACATTTTTTCCCACTTTTCTTTTGTGGTTTGGGGGTGTGGGGGGTGGGGAGGTGGTGGTTTGGGAAGTGGTCAAAAGTTGTGACTGCATAATAAGTCCTGAACTAACGAGATTACAAAGTACTTTCAGCGATTGGAGATAAGCTTTATTAATCTAGGATAACATAAACTTATAAAGAGTAGTGAACATAAGTTCCTTCTAAAAAGAAATTCTACACCACTAAATTATTTGCCAAGATCAAAACACTTGACATCGATATAGCACCAAATCCCTAGCTGGAATGATGCTCCATCCAGTTTCGTACCAGTGTGTTGATCTACTTGTACCAAAAAGAGACTTTAAGTAAGTTCACCTCATGCCATTTTCGTGTATAACGTTTTGTCACATCGTACATGCCATCTTTTGCTATTGCAATTACATAACTAAGATTCTTGTTCCATCTGCAAAACAAATAGGAGAGTGATGAACCACTGATGCCCTACTAATTAAACTTGCTAAAACTTGTGTATGGAAGCAAAAAAATTAAATTGAGGTATGACGGTTCAAATAAACATTATCAGCAAATTAGATTGAATATTTTAGACAGTGAGAATCTTTGTACCGGCTAAAATGGCCAATTAAATGATTCATTCTGAATGGTTTCACAAATAAGTATCACGACCAAAAACTGCATGACAACTATTAAACAATACAAAGGAAGTGTAACTCTGCTTCTCGGTTTTTTCAATGAACTTACAATCAATTATCAGTGAATTCATGGAAAGAATCATTACCCCTTCTCATACAACAATGGATTGTCATATATTCCTTCACAGGGATCCAGATGCATCCATCTGATACATTGAACACTAAATAGTTAATGGACATATAAATGCAACAGATGATCACCAAATTATAAGACAAATGCTAAGAAAAATCATGCGTAGCCAAAGTTCAATGACAAAAAGCGCTAAAGCCTAAGTGTATGAGGATTTATATTCAAACAGATTATAGCTGATTTACAATTACTTTTACTTCAATAATAACGATATTGCAGATGCACAATTACACATTAGTACATTTTAGAAAATTCCACAAGTACTAGAGTACATTAATACCGCCCATGCAACAATGAAAGAATTTTACCCACTGCGCCTCCTAAGACCACCATGATATAAGTTATAATGTGTCATTTGGCAGATGATGCAGGACATCTACACCATATATCAAGAAGATAGCTTTGAATAAATATAGGAGAATATGAGGTGTTCAGGAAGAAGATGCAATGTGTTAATTGATTAAAGTATATTGTTTGCTTATAAAATAAGACTTCCGAGTTGAAAGCCGAGAGCCTTTTTTTTTATCTTTTCTTATATAGGAGTAGTTGTCAATTTAGATATCTTATGGTAGTTTGCATCAAATTAGTTATCAGAACCTAGGTTCTTGATTCCATGGTGTACTTGTCGAATACCGCCAGTTGTCCCCTCGACTGTCCGGCCCATTCCATCTTCCCTTCACCACAGACAAACATCCCTTGATTCGTGAACAAATTTTTTTCATATTCACCTAATACATTCTATCTTATCATCACTGCATCGCTACTCTTAACACCATATATCGAGAAGACACCTTTAAATAAATATCGGAGAATACAAGGAGTTAAGGAAGAAGATGCAATGTATTAATTGATTATAAGTATTTTGCTTGCCTTGAAAATAAGGCTTCCTAATTACATCAAGACATGTTTGAGTTGAAATGAATTGAGAATTAGCCAAGAGCCTTTTTATTTATCTTTTGTCATGTAGGAGTAGTTGTTGATTTAGAAATCTCATGGCAATTTGCATCAGCGGACAAGTAAAATTCATGGGAAGAAAGACTTGAACTAACCAATTACCCACTTTTATGGAAAAATGCTCCCAAGTAACTAAAATCATCCACTTAACATATAAAGAACCTCTCCCTCCTCTCTCCAAGGATCACCTACTTATAATAACTGAGATCACCGACTTTAGCTAAAATTTGTCTTCCCCAATATTTATGCAACATAATAGGTTGCTTCCACATGTGAACGAACACGGTCCATCTATTTTTTTCAACCAATAGATGACACAACTTGCAAATGTTTACCATTGGATTTGCCACTTTGGTAAACAATATTTAATCAAGCTCTTCTTCAATTGGCCTTTTTAAAAGAATCATTGAAAGTGTTTACCTTTTTAACATGGGCGAAAAACATTCTGTCCACACATGATCAGTGAAATCCAAGATCTGGAGAATTGATGGAAGTCAAAGTAATGCAAATCCTGAGTTTTATAAGGGTAATATTTACAATTATGAGATCAGTGTGCATAATTAAAATGGTTATACTAGACAAATATAAAAACTTGACAAATGCATTGCATCAAAAATTCCAAAGTTGTTAAGTAACTTTATTTGCACGAAGTGAAATGTTAAATTTACAATTATTATCTTACCAAGCGAGATTCATAACCAAATGCTCGACAGTATAGTGTAAAGCAGTTGGCCCATTCACCACATCTGCCTTTCCGCGTTTCAATCAGCTGCAGACACAGAGAAAAACTGGAAATGTGAGCTGTAATCCTATATGCACTCATGTATGTGCTGCAAATCACTAATAATTTGCCACGTTAATACAAGATTTATTTATTTTTATCATTATGCCGGGCATCCCAAGATAAGTGTCAGTAAGTAGCATCAATCTGCTACCGCATCACGACGTATGCTGTAGTTTCCATCATCTAAGAATAAAAGATACCTTGATTGGGTCATTATACCTAGGGAACCTTGTTGTTCTCGAGCAGGCATAACAACTGAAGATTGTTGAGAAAGAAAATTAGTTAATATAACAGAGAAAATACAGAAAGTTGTGTGTGTTTTTATTAAATCCCATAGACAATATACATGAATCCTATCTGTCTAGTGTCTATCAGTCTATGCAACCCATATAGATCCTTTCCATCCATACAAAATAGGGAGCTCATTTACCACTTTCATATTTAGGTGTTTCTCATTCAAATCATCATACAAGGATGCGACAGGAATATTTTTCTCACCGATAAATTTCAACTCGAGAGGCACCAAACTGAGTTTCTGAAGGTAATGGATTGCCCTTGTAAACGTTCACAGTTGCTTTACCACAACTTTCACAGGCAGGTGAATTTACCCAACTGCAATTTTAATGTAGAAAACAGATCAAAAAAGTTGTAACTCGGTTTTGGGAAGTTATTACCATGGAATATAATATTAAAATCTTTAAAGCATAGTGCCATAACATCATGCAAAGGTTGCTAACATTTCAGAGAACAAACCAAATGATTGAACGTCCATAACTACAACCATCAAAATTTGCTTTGAAACTCCATAATGATTTGTGAGTCCAATCAACTGATTTTGTTAATAAAGGGCTATGACTTTGTTAAAAAATGTAAAGATTGAGAAGAGGTAAAAACCTAAATGATTTTTTGAACCAAAACAGCAATTGGAGCAAAAAGGCATGATTTTCCTCTACTTCTGAAGGTTTGAAGTTCCCTTCCTAACATTTTAAAAAAAAAGAAGAGCAAAGTTCTCAGTGGAAATAACAAATATAAAATTACAATGACCAAATTGTAACCAACATAAAAAATGTAAAATTTATGACGAACCAGAAGCAATTTTTGGATCTAGTGGGGAAAAATAGATAATTGAGTGGACAAAGGTAGGCCATTCAATAGGTATCTATACCTTTTTCCCAAATCCTTTTTTATAACTTCATCTATTTACTTTTGCAAGATATGATATGTACGTGATCCATTTATGTTAACCAAGAGATAAATGGGAGATAAAATGCGAAAATGCTATAATACTTAAATAACAAACAAGTCATTGTGCCAGTCCAAGATTGACAGAATATATATGACCTGAGATTACTTGCTCAATCAAGGAGTCATTTTTATTTTAAAAAACAAAGCATTAAGAACTAGCTAGCTTTTAAAACAAAGTGATTATTACACAAAGAACTATACTAGTATGCAAAATTCCCTGTGATGGACAAGCATGTAAAAGTTATGAGCATGCAAATTATTAGGGTTTTTAGAACATATAGATTTTTACAACTTTTAGGGTTTTATTAGTGTTTGTTGTCTTTATCCTAACTGCAACTGTATAATCACTCATTGTTAGGTTTTTTATTCTTTTGTATATAAATATAAGCCTATTCTTGTAAATGCAGATCTTTTCAGTATTGAATATTTTACGAGCCTGATAATCTATACTAAGTTCCTTAGCAGAATGGAAAATTGTTTTACCCCAAGTCCAAACAAGAGACGCCCTGGAGTTTCCTCCTACACATTTGTTAATGAACCAAAACAGCATAGCCCTAATTAACTATTTAAATTACATCTCAATCTAACAAAATATAGTCCTTGAATGGAGAACTCAACTGGTGATAAGTGTGACCACAATGCATAGGGTTAAACCTTTAATGATGTGAATTATGACAGTTTGAAAGTCAAATTTTCATGTTTTCAACTATTTTCTCCAAAATTTGCAGGATTAGTTTAGTCAAGAGTCAAGACTAGATGATTGATTTTGAGTTTTGAAGCCGCAATAAACTTGAATTCAACAAGCACGAACTGTAATAAATTTAATAAAATTACAAAAAAATGTACCTTCGCCAGGGCGACCAAAGCTTTCTCTTCCAACTCATCTACAGGTACAGATTTCCGAGCTGCATCTTGACGGACGGGATCTTCATACTAGCCATGTAAAATCATAACCATTAATCCTGAACTAGGATTTTAACAGCTAAAACATAGTAAAACAAAAAAATTCAAAACTTCGAGAACATGTCAAAGCCCAGATTATAAACCAGAATTTGCGGAAGATATATAAGCCACTTCCAATCACAACAATTTATATCATCTCTCATACACAACAATTTTATGTCAACCGAAACATAGTAAAGTAACAGAATTCGGAACCTCCAAAAAAAAAAAAAGAAGAATTCAAAGTCATGATTACCATCATCACTTGCTGAATATAGGGACGAACACGGCTTTCAAATGCCTGCCGATTTTCGTTCTCCTGGAACTGCTGGAAGAAAAGAGCATGCTCTTCCGCCTGGTAAGATTTAGCAAACCGACTGAAAACATCAATAAAGCCAAAAAAGAAGCAACGGCAGAGCAAATTCTAAGTCCGGAAAAATAAACTCATGGAAATCAATCGAATACCTGCAACATCCGAGCCAACTCCTCGTCGGACAACGCCGCTGCTCCGGCCGACGAAACGCCGTCGGACGAGCTCGCCGCTGGCGGCTCCTCGTCATCAACCGAAAGCAATCGGAGCGAAGCACCGACTTTTTCAAGGTCGGATTCATCGCGTACGGGCAAATTCCCAGCTCCAACAATCTACCCAAAAAAGAATTCGCCCAAAAACCAGTAAAGAAACCAACTTTCCACAGCGCAAGCAAGCAAATCATACATAAAGATCAAAATCGAACCTTTTGCTCATGGGGCTCAACGGAGGTCAAGGAAAAGAGCTGGGATTTGAGAACCTACCAAGCACCAACCAAGAAAACCGAACCTAAAGAACGAGAAGAAATCAAGAAGAAAAAAAAAATGGGAGAAGAAAGATCAATGAGAGAAAACACCTCGAGGCCATCGTCGGTTTCATATTCGAGTTCGAAGTGGGAGTCTTTGTGGTGAACTAGCAGCTTCCGAGCGACCATTTCTTCCAATCCTCCGGGCTGGCCTCCTCTTGTCAAGGAATCGAGGTTTGGAGGATTGAATCGCTTGCGAGGAAGAAAAGAATTGGAATTTTGATTGATCGAAGCTTTTCTTCTGTGTCTTTTTTTTTTTTTGTTTTCTTTGTAGGCTAACAATTATTTAAACTCCGGCCCGTGGCCGTGCTCTACCACCTGATCTGATCCGGCATCCCCGGTCTCAAACCCAATCCCGATAGATAAAAGGAAGAGTTTAAACCAACTGCCCGTTTTACCTTATGGGTTTAGCTTCAGATCAGTTTTTGACTTAGATTGAATTATTTGGTATATATTTAGTGGTAAGTACCGGCTACGGTCTTAGTCTTTCCCGGTATTTTAGGTTCTTATTTTTGATTTTTTTTTAGTTGAGTTTGCATAAATTTAAGACCGTGATCTCGTGAATCTAAATTATTTGTCCTATGTTTAGAACCCCTTTTAAACCATCTTAGACTTATATAGGATCTATGACATAATTTTTAAAGTCATCTTGGTTACTATAAAATAAAAACCATAAATTTTATGATTATAAGTCAACTTATATCTCATTAGATATGATACTCATACTTTTTTACGTATCACACCTTACTTATATAACATCACTGGTAGTTTATAGCTTTCTATTTTTCTTTAAAACCACCTCTTTTTCTATTTTTTTTACACACTTCCTCGTATCCTCCAACCCGCCTCCCTCTCCTTAATCACTTCTCTTCTTTGGCCTTTTTTTGTTGGGTTTATCAAATATCGGTCATAGAAGGTTTTGGTGATTTATATATAGGGTAATGAAAAAGCCTTATTTTTTGAGTTAACTTTTGAAATAAGAGAGACCCGTGACATATGTTGTAAGTTCCTTTTGGGGGTCCGAAGGGCCAAACAGTGATCCCTTTTGGGGGCCCGGGCCTAATAGTGGTATTAGAGTCAGGTTACGATCTTGAGAGATTTAGTATTTGCCTACACCGATTGTTGGAGTTTTCTTTATGGGTTCCACCTAATAATTTAAGGGGAGTTTGCCACGTCGATTGTAGGAGTTTTCTTCATGGGTTCCACCTGATGATTTAAGGGATAGTTTTGGGATTGTCCGATGTGTGAAGGGGAGTTGTTGGGTTTATCCCACATCAGTCATAGAAGGTGTTGGTGGCTTGTATATAGGATAATGAGAAAGCCTTATTCCTTAAGTTAACTTTTGGATTAAGAGAGACCAATGACACCTATTGTAAGTCCCTTTTGTGTGCCCAAAGGGCTTAAGACTATCAACTCCCTAACTCTCACTCTCCAAAAGGTTCCCCTTGATTTGTTGGAAGTAAGCCCACCTCCCTTCCTTACTTGTTGTGTGTGTTTGGTGTTAAATCCACCAAGGTTTTTGCATGCTTTATATTTTTGTACAATTTTTCCCTTGTATCTAGTTACGTTAAGAGTAAATAGGTGGTAGTTTCATATTTGTTGTAAATGTAAATTAATTGTTACATATTTTTAAATACTCAGATAGTCATTGTTTGCACAAATAGAGTAGAAAATTCATAGGCTATGTTCTAAAAGGCCTTTTTGCTTGATGCTTTTTTTTGTCATGATGTCAAGATCTAAAACTTTGATATTCATCTCTTTATCTGATATGACTTGTCTGTTGCAATAGAGGTGCCAAACTTGGAGAAATATGGTAGCTTTTAAGGTCCATATGACCTGGCCACACATTTCCCCAAGATACATGTTGCTGATGATGTCCACCTTTTGCATATTTATTAATATGCATGTAGGCTTATTCATGTAAATTTTTCACACTAAGATGACCACTTAAAGGGCATGTACAAAATCCCTAATTTTTTGTTAGGTATATTATGATTTTTGTACTCATTATCATGCTCTGAGATTATACTCCTTTGTGAGCTAATTAAAATAGGTTAACAACATACATAAAAATTATGGTTGTCCTCACTAATTGCCTACTAGAAACCTGCAAGTTTTGGTTTAATTTAAAAATCATATATGTGGTTATTTTGATAGGTTTTCCAGAGTGTATAGGAATATAGGGTGAAACCCTAGTTCCCTAACTTTGGATGTAAAATCCAAAAACCTAGACAAATTATGTTGAAATTGCATGAAACATTGTAACATTTTAGGTTGTGTAACACCATATTAAAATTTAGAGCATAGTAGATCTTGCGTTAAATTTTCTCAAGCTCAATAGGTCTACCTAGCTCTAGAAATGAAAATACCTCCCATTTCCAAGTCCCCTTTGGCCCAACATTTTGAGTTTGGACCTAAAATCTCACTGGATTCAATCCCACTCTAATGGCTAGCAATAACCATTTACCCAGGCCCATTTTAAGTCTCTAAACCCATGAATAACATTTAGTAAAATTAGTGTACGACCCAAGAATACTATTATCGGCACCTTAGCTCAACCTTAGTGGATCTTGTTTACCATATTGGCCCATGATGTAACACCCCAAATCCGGTTCACCATAATGAACCAAACCGGTATGTTACAAGCCCCGGTTAGGTCGGCTAACCTGAACCTAACACATGCGGATCCAATCTCGGCGTCTTAAGATGAAGATATAACTTATCATACATGCATGAATGTGTAAAACCCTAGCAGGATACTACATGGATGACTTAACAATCAACACATACGAAGGCAATAATTTCAGTAAAATTAATAAAAAAAAAATTAAAATTAGAACGGACAGAGTTTTCCCTAAAAATGTAAGTAGGGGCCACCCTGTCACAACCACACATACCATATATATATACACATATAGCACATCAATGTTCACACACAAGTCTAATATACTGTATCTCCATCTTGGGTCTCAACCCACCTGTACATCATCCATGTTTCTCATCAAATTGTACCATCATGTCTTAGCACTTTACCAGATCATCGTGTTTTTCCTTACCTCACATCATTTCAAATATAATAAAAGCATAAACAAAATATTAAACAATCATTCACCAAACATATGAGTGTGTGCAAAATACTTCATTGCTCCTCCGTCCAGCTGGCACATCCATCTCGTACTCGTCACCTACATATAGTACAAAAACGTTAGTAACGAGCGTTACTAGTCCAGAATATAACTAATAACAAACTGGCTATGAGAGCAAACTCTCATATGAAAGAAAATCCATTTACTCCTCCTGAACTCTCTGAAGGGCATCTACTGAGGAGCCACTGGGCTGCAGACCCGGTAGCATCCCGAACTAACTTGACTGTTGCTGCTGTTGCCGCTCACGACATTTTCTTCATCTTCTAGTCTCAAATCCTAAGCCCTCTCCTTACCTCCATGTTTCTCCTAGCCTTGAAGGCCGAGTACTCTCAGGCAATCGCCATTGGTACCCTTTGAACCACAAGTCATGACATGCGTTGTACTAAACAGTACCCGTAAACCTCCACGTTCTCCAGCTGCGAGGAACTCAAACGCGGAGTTGTCAAGATCCCTCGGGAATGGAACAGTCCGCTGGCACTAATCCAGAGCCCGCTTTGACTGTCACGATATCCTCTGCATGGTACGTGCAGTCGATTTTTCCATCTCTCGTCTCACTAAAAACTCGATAAAAATATATATAGGCCTGTGTAAAACCCACGATTCGAGTCAGGGTTTTATATTTAGAACCGGTCGATTCGGCCGTTATTTTCAAGTCGAGTATGTTTCAGAACACGTGTACTGAGCTGACGCCAGTCGCGTGTATGAGCTACGAGGGGTCATGTGTACCCAAGTATATGATGATAACGTCATGAATACAGCAGAAAAGAATGAGTTATAAGAATATATGAGAGTATGCAGTCCAGTTTTTTTTATTATATAGTTTGATCGTAGAATTAGTTTTAGGCCGTTTACCGCGTTAGGACGCGTTACGGGTAGTTTGGGCGGGTTAATAGTTATAGAGCATGTCATTTTGATTTTTTTGTGTTATTTTATTTTATGGGATTTTTTTCGATTTTTCTAGATTTTTTTTAGATTTTATTACGAGTAAATAATTATTTTGACTCGAGACGGAATCGAGTCAAGTTTTATTTACGAGTATGCCACAAGTTCAATGTTTTTACCCCGACCCTTCCTCCCCCTTTCACCCAAATCCCTATCCGCCACCATGCCGCGCCGCCGCCGCCGCTGTCAGTGCCGCCCGGCCGCCGACCGACGCCGCCCAGCCCCGCCGCGTCGTCGCCGTGCCGCCCCGACCGACCCCGGCCGCTGCACGCCGCCGAGACGCTCGGAAATGCTGCGAAAGCGCCGCGCCCGCGATTCGGTCGCGTCGTCGATTCCGGCACCGCCGACCGCCGCTGTCGCCGTCCACTGGACGGCTCGGCCTCCTCGACCACCCAGCGACCGTCCCCGACCGGAATCGGAGCCGATCGCCGCCCAGCCCGGCC
>JAVDBV010086477.1:0-13745 GCA_032619315.1 Piper longum | reverse complement strand
GCTTGCAAGAGCTTCCCAGTTCTGTTCAAAATTTGAAGTGCCTTCGATACCTTCATCTCTCTAGGATGGGCAGTATAGAATATCTCCCAGATTCAATATGCGAGCTTCGGAATCTACAAACACTCGATCTTGATGGGTGCATCTATTTAAGAAGTTTGCCAAATGATATTGGAAACCTCCGAAAATTACGGTATCTTTATCTCTCGAATGCGTCATTATCTAGCCTCCCTGATTCGATTTGCAAACTGGAAAAGTTGCGAGTGTTAAACCTTTCTTTTTGCAAGTCCCTTTCCAACTTACCTGATGAGATAGGAGCCCTTCAAGATCTTATTGAGCTGAATCTTAATGAAACTTCAATATCTCATCTGCCTAAATCAATAGGCAATCTTCGCAATTTGAGAAATTTATATATTTGTTTTTGTAAGAGACTCACCCAATTACCGGAAGACATAGGGAACCTTGAAAGCCTCCGAGAGCTCCGTCTTCAACAAACTTCTATATCTAGCCTCCCTGATTCCATTTGCAAACTTCGCAATTTGAGAAATTTAGAGATTTGTTATTGTGAGAGACTCACCCAATTACCGGAAGACATGAGGAACCTTGTAAGCCTCCGAAAGCTCCTTCTTAAAGACACTTCTATATCTAGCCTCCCTGATTCCATTTGCAAACTGGAAAAGTTGCGAGTGTTAGACCTTTCTCTTTCAACTGATTATTGCGGGTCCTTTTCCAACTTACCTGATGAGATAGGAGCCCTTCAAGATCTTATGGAGCTGATTCTTTGTGGAACTTTAATTTCTCATATGCCTAAATCAATAGGCAATCTTAGCAATTTGAGATTTCTAGATCTAGGTTTTTGTGTGAGACTCACCCAATTACCGGAAGACATAGGGAACCTTGCAAGCCTTCGAGAGCTGAATCTTTTTGGAGCTTGTATATCTAGGCTCCCTGATTCCATTTGCAAACTTCGCAATTTGAGAAATTTAGATATTGGTGGCTGTGATAGACTCGCCCAACTACCTGAAGACGTATGCAATCTTTCAAGCTTGGAGAGTTTTTCCTTCGACATTTGGAATCTAAAAAGATTGCCGAGAGGCATTGGAAAACTACGCAACCTGGAAAATTTGTGTGAATTTGTTGTTTGGAAAGAAGAAGGATGGGAAATCGAAGAGCTGAATTGCATGAACAAACTAAAAGGACCACTTACTATCTCACATTTGGAAAACGTAGACGGTGTTGAGAAGGCACTCAGTGCTAGATTGAAGAGCAAAATGGGCATTGATAGGTTATGTTTTAAGTGGAGTAGTCTGAATGATGCAAGTGATGCTGGTTTGGCCACGAGAGACGACGGTGAAACAGTAACAAAGATACTTGATGCTCTAGAGCCTTGTCCCAATGGCCTTACTACTTTGTCTTTTGTGAATTACCCTGGAGAAAGGATTCCAACGTGGATGTCCAAATTGAGGTTCCCCTTTCTCCAGAATTTGACCATGGATGGACTCCGGTGCGTGGAGAGAGTGATGGACGTGGAGCTTCCTTCATTGGAGTTCCTAACGATTGAGAACTGCCCCAAGCTGAGGGTTGTTTCAATGGGGCTCCCAAAATTGAAGGGTTTGGATGTTTCAAGATGCCAAGAGTTAACGACATTGGGTATGATTCCACCTCGCCAAAGTTATGCTTCGGAAATTCCTCCCATGCTTCCGTCATTTGAACTCATGCTTCCTCGACGAGGGGCTTCCTCGAAGATCAAAGATTGCTCGGCGCTGGTGTCCTTCCTCGAGGAGGGGCTTCCGCCCATGCTTGAAGAACTTAAAATAGCATCCTGCACAAGCCTTCGACACCTACCAAGAGGCCTCCAGCACAATACCTCACTGCATTTACTACGGATCAGAGACTGCCCGGAGCTGGTGTCCTTCCCTGAGGAGGGGCTTCCTCCCATGCTTCGAACACTTGAAATAGCATCCTGCACAAACCTTCGACACCTGTCAAGAGGCCTCCAGCACAATACCTCACTGCATTCATTATGGATCAGAGACTGCCCGGAGCTGGAATTCTTCCCTGAGGAGGGTCTTCCTCCCTTGCTTCATGAACTTTCTATAAGTGATTGTACAAATCTCCGAAACCTTCCCACAGGTCTCCGTGACCTCACCTCCCTCCGATTCTTGAAGCTTGATAGTTGTCCTGTGCTAGGCGTCAGTTCAGATGATCAATTGCCTCCCGGTCTAAAGCCAAAGATTGTCAATTGTTCGAAATTGGAACAACAGCTGAAAGATGAAGACCGAAAAGATTGGCTTACAATGAGTTTCTCTTGACAAGATTAGTGTATAAAGAGTTCCTTTTGAAAGTTCCTTTGGCTGGCAGGTTGAGAATCTGAAGGCTCTTCTAGAGGTGGAGGTGAGCGGAATCTGTTTCTAATAATTTTTTATGATGTTGGTAGGGTAGTTTTTGTGCTGATTATTGAGTTTGAAGTGTTTGGGGTATTGATTTCCGATTGAGAATTTTGGAAATTTTTGTTTTTTTGTAGACGAGTGTGGCGCTTCTGCAGCAGAAATTGGTTTTTAATGGGCATGAGATGTTGAATTCGCTGCGGTTGATTCTGTTGGTGTCAGGGATGATGACTTAGTGACAATGGTTACTAATGCTTCTAGGTACTGAATTTTAGTTAAGAGGCAAGATGTTGAAAAGACTGCCAAACTGTTGAAAAATTTAGTCTTTTTAGTTTTTGTTGCTTGATGGAATATGAATGCTGCTTGTGTTAGTCCACCTCAACTTTGAGTGCTAGATGGTGTTGTTTTTATTTTTTATTTTGGCTGTATGTATTTGAGGGGCCTAAGCGATTAAATTTGTTTGTTTTAGAGCTTCTTCCAATGACCTGGGCATTAATCGGAACGGTTCTGCAGTGAATCCAGCAGCATTCCAGCAACATATCCGACAGGATTCAAACACAATGACACAGCTGCTGCAGGTTATCTTTTACACTTTTTGAAGTAACGTCTTGCTTTAGATGCTAGCTGATGGTATGGGAATGTTAGAAATATACCTTACCCTGGCAGTCCCTTGATAGTTGTAGTGACCGGAAGTGACACCAGAGGGGGCAGTTCTAGTTCATTTATGTACTTATCAAGGAAGGGAGATAAACCCTCCTTCAGCATAACTTTCTTATAATATCTGTTCTGTTAAGAGTAGCTCAACCTGAAAATTATTGCCTAGTCAATGTAGAACTTTTATATTTTTAGACCACTGACGTATTTTACAGAGGGATCCACTAGCTCAAGCAATTCTGGGAAACGATCTTGATGAGTTACAAAATTTCTTGAAAGAGCGCCATGTGCAGAGACTAGAGTTTCAGAAACAGCAAGAGGAGGAAATGGTGGGAAATATTTTGTACTTTGAGTATTTAGTTCACAGTGATGACATACTGACTTTCCATCGGGAAGAATTAGTGGTAGTTGGCACGCTTGAAGCTGCTATTCGGCAGGTCACTCTCTTGCTCTCTTATTTGTATCTGATTTCCATAAATAAACAGGAATTCAAAAAATTATTTATATTTTCACATCAAAAAAGGGATTGTGTTCTTCTGCTTTACTATATTCTGATGTGAAGAGATCCACCATTCCAACGTAGTATAAGCAAGCAAGAGAATGTTGTCGCCTGAAATCTTCGCCCATATCTGATCTAATGATTTACATATTTTCTTCTTCTTACGTTAATTAACTTTCAGAATAAGAGTGTCTGATGCTTTACTTAGACAACTTTACTATTGGTGGCATATGTTGCAGCATTCATTGTTGTGTATAGCATGCATAAGAGAGTTATTTTAATCACTTTCCTCGCTCATGCTGCAGAAAGGTATTGATGAAAGTTGGGAAGCTGCTTTGGAACATAATCCTGAAGCTATTGCTCGTGTGGTACGTTGTAATTCCTTCGTGGTTTAAGGTTTTTTATTTTTATTGCTTGTGTGCTTTATGTCTTGTTGTACTTTAGGTCATGCTATATCTTGACATGGAAGTCAATGGAGTGCCTCTAAAGGTAAGTTTCTGCTTAAAAGTTCTCATGTTATGTAACGCTAGTTGTTGTAATTGGTAATGTTTTATTATGCAACTGCCATGAAATGCGTGTTGTGAAGATTTAAAAATTTACTTTGGTCACCGAAAATGGTAGATAGCATGTTACGTCAAATGTGGTTTGAAAGCTCTTGCTCATAAATTTATCTCTAATCCATCTATTGTTTAAGAATTATAATTTTGGATATGACATATTCCGTATCAAATTATTGAGATTCGTAATCTGTGTTGAGAATTATGTTTCCATGTATTTAGCAATAATTGAAATTAAAGGAAGACATCTGTGAATTTTGGGAATGGATCATTTCTTTTGTTTAAATGATATAATGATGTGTTTTCCTCGTGATTTTAAGGCCTTTGTGGATAGTGGAGCACAAACAACTATCATATCGAAAAACTGTGCTGAGCATTGGGGGTATGTCCTGGCTATTTAGTACTAATATTATGTTCATTAAATAGTCTTGTATCAGGATGTATATTTATAACAACTATTATGTTGTGTCAAATTCTTTCGTTCCAGGTTATTGAGGCTGTTAGCGCAACGGTTCAAGGATATTGCTTGTGGAGTCAGCCAGTCCAAAATCCTCGGAAAAATTCACGTGGCACCAATTAAGGTTTTGCGTATGTCTGCTAGATTATTGGAATATTTAATCAATTTTGGCAAACTTTCATGAAAGCTTTTTCATCGTTATATTTTGTTTTTTGCCGGCAGATTGGTAATGTGTTCTACCATTGCTCCTTTATAGTATTGGATTCTCCAAATATGGAATTCCATTTTGGACTTGATATACAGAGGAAACATCAGGTAATGCTTAAGACAAGCTATTTGATTGAGTTTCAGTGTGTGCACTTTTTATCAATGTTTTTTTCCTGCATCTTTTTACAGTGTATGATTGACTTGAAGGAAAATGGTTTGAGAGTTAGAGAAGGAGAAGTTGCCTTACCATTTTTGCAAGGTTTTTGTTTATATAACCATTTTCTTTTTATGAATTTTAGTTTTAGTTTTAGTTTTTCTGTTTGATTTGACGCTGAGTTATAATAGACATGTCAATTTGTATGAGATGTAGCCAGTTAAATTGAATTCGTATATTTTCAGAGAAAGATATGCCATCAAGGTTCCTTGATGAAGTTGCACAAAGCTCTGTTCAATGCCCGTAAGTCCAAAGAAAGAGAAACACTTATGAAAAATATTGTTGATGGAATTTCTACTTTAAGAATAACTTGCAGAGATAATTTTCCTTGTGTCAGGGAACATCAGAAGTGAGAAGAAAGGATGATAAACTAAATTCAGGTGAACTTTTGTAAAATGCAGATGGTAATTTTCCTTGTAGCAGTTTTATTTGTAAAATGGGTTGAACTTTTGATGTGGTTAAAGTCGAGACTGTTGCCTTTTGATGTGCATAAAATGGTGTTGCATGCTTCGAATGTTACCATTGATATTTGATATCATTTATAGTTAATTGTTTTCATTATCAATAATTTGATCTTAGATTAATCTTGCCAAATTCTTTTCCTTTGTAATTTGCAGGTGCTGCTGGTAACACTCCAAAACTGGGATGGTCAAAATTTGACTACCCTAAATTCCTGTCTACCTTTGTCACTGGAGTCATATATGTTAGTTTATATAAGTTGCGGATGCCAATAATTTTTGGTATGGGTGATTTTAAAACTTTACGAAGAATTTCTGATGTATGATTAGGTTGTTACCAGTACATTTTTACAATGTTTGCGTACACATTTTCAAATCTTAGTTCTTCATTTTGTAACATAGCAGTCGGCTTGTATGACTGTATTGACATTTTTAAACACAAGTATGCAAGTTTGGTTTGAACTTTTCCCTTATCCTCTTTGAACCACTCTGTGAAGCATATTAGGCTCTATACATATTATTATCTTTTCTCTTTTCCACTTTGCCTATCAATCTCTTTCACAAATCAACAATTCCGATCATTCTATATCATTCTGATTAATCTCTGCGCTTGTTCTTGGGTGTGCCTGCAAATATCTTGTGCGTCAAACACCAAATTGATTCTATGAAAAATATTTCCTTCATTTTGTTGAATAGTTACCATCCTAGATGCCAAACGATTTTTTATTCATTTATTTTTTTTTAGATTTCTGATCTCCTGTTGGCTATCCTTTTCAAATTATCATTCTGATGTCTAGAAGAACCACTTATTCTCGTACCAGACAGATCCAACTTATCAAGTTCATTAAGAGAATTGAATTGTATTGCAGAATCATTCCTTGTTAACCGGGACTTGGTTTCATGAATGACAATGTTTATTTGATGATCAAGTTTTTTGGAGCTCTCTTAAAGATGCATTTTGCCAAATACTCGTTCTATGCTTATAATTTTTGTAGACAGATGATTTTTGTAGATTAAATAATTCTTGCTTGAGACTTCATTCTTATGATGTGAGTGTCATTGATGCAGAAACCAGAATTTGAAGCCAAAGTTGCTAAGCTTGTAGAACTTGGGTTCAGCCGGGAAGCAGTAGTACGAGCCCCTACTCTATTTAAAGGCAACGAAGAGCTGCACGATTTTGGTGGTTGACGTTATTTTATTCGCGAAAGGCCAAATTCATTATATTTGGGTTAATTTTTGACAAGATGGAAAGTGCAAGCAATTTATAAAAAAACTACCTTTTATTTAAATTGTTATAATTTATACGATTTTATTTTTGGTTGATAATGACTTTCTCATTTATTACACTGATTTATAACATCCCAACTTGACCTATAATTGGAGGCTTGGAGTTGATATGAGTTGGACACATTTTGTCTTTGGCTATATGCCTTGGAGGAGATGTGAAATTGCTCACATTAACCAGAAATGTGACACATAAGGAGTCCCTTAATGAAATGACTCTAACATAAGGATGAGCATAATTTGATGAAAATCGAAATTCAAATCAAACCAAACCAAATAAGTAATTTGGTTCAGTTTCGAAATAATTATGTTTGGCTTTTGATTGGTCACTAGAGAAATCGAGTTATACATTAATAATTTGGTGAAATGATTGAAATTTTAAAAACAAAGTTATAAAATATATGTTTTACATCAATTATAATAATATTGTAATACTTTTATGATGAATTTGACTTTTTTAAGATGAAGTTTATATTTAAAATTACTTATTAAATAATTGTGTTTGCTAAAATAATAGTACAATTTTGATTAAATGATTAAACATATTTTATATTTCTAACTTATTATTCAATTTCGGTTCGGTTCAATTTTAGGGGTACTTTAGTTTGGTTTTAATTAAGAAATCCGGTCACCAAAAATAATTCGGTTTCATGGGTGCTGACCCCTCGAAAATGGGTTTATTAACTTCTATACTTTAAATTACCTAAGAACTTACATTTGTATTAGTCACCACCTATCTCGTATATAAACACAGTGAAAAAACGGGACAATGATGTTAACCTAAACAAGAAGGTTTTTATTCCACATTGATGCTGAAATGAACCAAGCTCAATCCTTGATCAGGTAAATCTTCCTTCAACTATGACTTCAGACTTCAAATACATTCAATTGCCTGATTACCAAACACTCCCGAGACGCTAACGAGCTCGGCAAATCCCATTTTCTTTCGGAGTGATTTCGTCAATGCCACTGAATCAACTTCTTCGCCAACCACCTCAAACTGGTATTTCTGTTTTCCTTCTATTTGTGTTGACAGCTAGTGATCTTTGCAGGTGTGATGAATAAGTTGGGCTCCTTTATACATAGCTAATTACAATTATCAAATTGAAATGTTGGCAAGTTCACATGACTGTAGAAATATCAAATTTTCTCTTCTTCCTTTTGTAATTTTACTTCCTTAATGCTTACCAGTTCAATGTGCAACACCTTTCTGCTCACAACTGCTGCCAATCAAACCGAATTTAAAATGCCCAGAGAACAGTTCTGGCAAATTTTGTTCAAAATAAAAAGGTTGGAAGTGTTGGATTATGGCTTAAACACTTTAATGGGTTGTCATCGATTGACATTGTCAGGAAAGATATCCTTTGCTCGAAATAAGATTTCCATTTATCAAGATTCCAATTATTCGACCGAATGGACAAAACTCCATCTCCCTTACACAGTCGTAGCATGTCTACATGAAGCACAAAATCTTTATCATCAATAAAGTTGCTTACTACGATGAAAAATACCCTACATAAGCAATGGAACTGATCATTTTGTTGCTTGGTTTGTGGTTTATACACTTACCTGATGACCACAACCGAAGGCCATGCCTTTCACATTCCAAAAACAAACTTGGCATGAACTCTGTCAAAACAAAATTACAAACACTTCATTGTTAAAGCAAAATATTGAAGGATGCCCATGTTGAACAACATAATGCTTGTTAATTTAATTATAACCATTTAGTCTTTCGTGTTGCATGACCTGGTCATTGTGAGAATAGTTTGTCGGAGGTGGCCCAGTGGGAAGGTTGTAAATGCCAGGCCAGTGATCAGAGGTTCTGTATCTCGATGAATTTCCAGCATAGTTTGCAGAATTGTTTCTCTTTGGTGGGGGAAGGGCAATCATTTTTTCAGCACCTCGCCGATGTCTGTACAAGGATTATTCAAGAACATGTGTGACCTTTCTCATCTATCAATTGCAAGGTTTATTCAAGTGTTTCTTCTCATCTATCAATTACAAGTCTAAAATATTTGATAATTACTACTTAGTGCAACATAAATCGAAGCTTAATAATCGCGGTTCAGAAAAAAAATTTCTTAGAAATACTTACCCTACAAGTTGATGGGAAACTGTGGCTTTGTACTGCATTGGTATTTCCATCAATGTTGCTAGGCCAAACTCACCTTCTTGTATTGTGGCAAGTCTCTGGACATGATTTCAGTAAAGTACACAAACGCAGTTTCCTTCTTGTATTAGGTTCATCCTAAATGCTGGGTTAAATAATTTAACATGACATGTAATTAGTTAATAGGGTATTTGATTGTGTTATTTTGAGTCTATTATTATCAAAATATAAAGTGAAAAAGGTGTTTGACAAAATGTTGGCAAAATATAAAGTAGTAGGCGGTTTCCTAAAAAAAAAAGGTCGAGTCCTATTTCTTTTTATTCTAAGGCTTGTCCATCTCTTTCTCCCCTTTTAAACATAATTTTGTCACCTCTATTACTTCTTATAATTGTAACGAATCAAAAAGGATGAAAAAATTTTCTTGAGACTGCCCTGTAAAATTTTTTATTGCAACCAAACGCCCAATAATCTAACACCAAGAAACCTGAAAATTGTCAAAAGCTCTTGAAGGTATGTTGTCATCAAGCTGTTTCATCATATCCCAGGGGCCATTGTTGTGTGGGTGTCTAATTCCCACATCTAAAGTGGAGAGATGTGGGGGGGGAGGCTCTCCCTATAAAGGAGACCTCCCCTCTTTAGTTTTCCATCCTAAGTTACCTTCTCTTCTACTATTACTATTGGTAATTCTTTCTCTCACTCTTTATAATATTTCTTCTTAGTGAAATATTATTTTTTTAGTGTCGAGGACGTAGGCAGTTGCCGAACCTCGTTAAATTCTGGTGTTTTGTTCTTCTTTCTTGTCTACTTAATAGCTATTGTCGGGTATAGTTTTGTTAATTATTGTGCTATTTAAATTACTTGTCTTGATAAAATTCTGTTTAGGAGTTGGGTTTTAAGCGGACCAGTGTGTTCCTCCAACTTTCCTAGGAATTTTATCTTGGGGTGATTTTTTAGTACAATCGTTATCACGCTTGTCATCTAGGTAATAGTTCTCAAAGTGAACTAATTATCTTTGGTGAAAATTACCCGGTTTTCACAACATTTGATATCAGAGCAATTAGTTAATTTTAGTATGCTCTGTGGTTGCGGCTTACGCTGATCTTCCACATCAGAAAAAAATTTCCTTGGGCTAGTTTGTATTCCGCATTGACAGCTATTAAATAGACTTTGTAGCAGAAATGGCCGAAGCATCCACATCGAAGGCAGTAGCTTCTTCATCTTCAATGTTGGCAAGGACTACTGTGACAAATGCAAGATTTGCAGTGGAGATTTTTGATGGTACCAATCATTTTGGCATGTGGCAAAGTGAGGTTCTAGACGCCCTCTTTCAACAGGGTCTAGACATTGTTATTGAAGAAAAGAAACCAGATGATGTTGAAGAGAAAGAATAGAAGACCATAAATAGAATGGCATGTGGTACCATTCAAACGTATCTTTCTAGAGAGCAGAAGTATGCATTTTCCAAAGAAACTTCTGCAAGCAAATTGTGGAAGGCACTGGAGGAGAAATTCTTGAAGAAAAGCAGTCAAAACAAGCTCTATATGAAAAAGAGATTGTTCCGCTTCAATTATGCTCCTAGTACCTCTTTGAATGATCATGTTACTAGCTTCAATCAGCTGGTAACTGATTTGGTGAATCTGGACGTGACTTTTGAAGATGAAGATCTGGCTCTGATGTTGTTGGGATCACTTCCTCATGAATTTGAGTTTCTTGAAACTACTCTACTTCATGGGAAGGCTGCTGTGTCTCTAAGTGAAGTAACTTCTGCCTTGTATTCTTATGAATTAAGAAAGAAGGAGAAGCAAGAGAATACAAGTGCAGAAGTAGAAGCTCTTGTTGTGGAGAGAGGCCGGTCGCAGAGCCAGAATAAAGGAAGAAGGGGAAGGTCGAAGTCAAAGTCCAGACCAAGTAAAGATGAATGCGCTTTTTGTCGAGAAAAAGGGCATTGGAAGAAAGATTGTCCCAAGCTGAAGAATAAATGCAAACTTGAGAAGGAAAAAGCTGCTGCAAATGTTGCTGAGTGTGATGATGCAGATTCAGATCTTTCAATTGCTGCATCAACTAGCAAATCTAGTTCATGGCTGTTAGATTCTGCTTGTAGCCATCACATGTCGCCCAATCCAGAATGGTTCTTTGATTTTAAAGAACTAAAGGGTGGAATGGTCTACACAGCAAATAATGCCCCTCTTGTCACATGTGGAGTTGGTTCTGTTCAGTTAAGGAATCAGAATGGATCAACCAGAATCTTAACTGGTGTTCATTATGTGCCAGATTTGATGAAGAATCTCATCTCTGTCGGAACCTTAGAATCACAAGGTTTCGAAGTGAGGGCGAAAGATGGGATAATGAGGATCATCTCTCGTGCACTTGTGATAATGAAGGGGATTCGAAGAAGTAACAATGTGTATTACTTTATGGGTAGTACAATTGTTGGAGAGGCAGCAGCAACAACTCCTACTGATGAACAGGAGTCAGAAGCTACCAGGTTATGGCACATGCGCTTGGGGCATACTGGTGAAAAATCCTTGAAATTACTGATAGATCAAGGATTATTAAAAGGAGCTCAAGATTGCAAATTAGGTTTTTGCGAGCACTGTATCAAAGGGAAGAAAACAAGGGTGAAATTTGGGACAACAATTCATGATACTGAGGGTATTTTGGATTATGTTCACTCAGATGTGTGGGGGCCTTCCAAGACAACTTCATTGGGAGGTAAACACTATTATGTTTCCCTTGTTGATGATTTTTCCCGGAGAGTTTGGGTGTATACTATGAAGACGAAGGATGAAGTGTTGGGAATTTTCCTTAAATGGAAAAATATGGTGGAGACTCAAACAGGTAGAAGAGTCAAACATCTTCGTACAGACAATGGTGGAGAATTCAAAAATGATCCATTCCAGAAGGTCTGTGAAGATGAAGGAATTATGAGACACTTCACTGTCAGAAATACACCACAACAGAATGGGGTGGCAGAGCGAATGAATCGAACCTTGCTGGAGAAGGTTCGGTGTATGCTGTCCAATGCTGGGTTGGGCAAAGAATTCTGGGCTGAGGCTTTGGTATATGCTTGTCACCTTATCGACCGTTTACCATCTACTGCTATTGATGGTAAAACTTCATTGGAGAAATGGTCTGGGAAGCCTGCTACAGATTATAATTCCTTACATGTGTTTGGTTCCACTGCATACTACCATGTTAAAGAGTCAAAGCTGGATCCAAGGGCAAAGGAGGCAATATTAATGGGGATCACCTCTGGTGTGAAAGGCTATCGTCTTTGGTGTCCAGAAACAAAGAAAGTAATCTTTAGCAGGGATGTTACCTTTGATGAATCTACCATATTGAGAAAGGTGATTTCTGAAAATATGAAGCAGACAGATGATACTCCCAAACAGGTGGAGTTTGATGGCAACAGAATTGCCCCAGCAGATGCAGAAGCTGATAATGACTCTCCTATGGTAGAAGAAGAGTCAAATGAAGAAGAGGTTCAGACCCAAGAACCTCCACATCAACATGAATCAATTGCACAAAGGAAGGGAAAGAGAACCATTAGACAACCTGCTCGCTATGCTGATATGGTCTCTTCTACTTCACCAATTGCAACTGATGATGTTCCTGCCACTTTTAATGAAGCAGTTCAAAGTTCAGAACAAGAAAAGTGGAGGATTGCCATGGAGGAAGAGATGCAGTCCCTTCAAAAGAATCAGACATGGAAACTAGCTAGTCTTCCGAAGGGAAAGAAGGCAATTGGGTGCAAATGGGTATATACAAAGAAAGATGGATTTCCTGACAAGGAAAATGTTCGCTACAAAGCAAGATTGGTGGCTAAGGGCTACGCTCAGAAGGAGGGAGTCGATTACAATGAGGTATTTTTTCCAGTTGTAAAACATTCCTCCATTAGAATTTTATTTGCTTTGGTGACACAGTTAAATTTGGAACTAGTTCAAATAGATGTAAAAACTGCATTTTTACATGGAGACTTGGAAGAGGAAATCTATATGTCTCAGCCAGATGGATTCAAAGTTGGTGGAAAAGAAAAGATGGTGTGCAAATTGGACAAATCGCTGTATGGATTGAAGCAATCTCCAAGGCAGTGGTACAAGCGATTTGACAAGTTCATGATAAGGCTAAAGTACTCAAGGAGTAAATATGACCATTGTGTGTACTTGCGCAAGCTACAGGATGGATCCTATATATATCTTCTTCTTTATGTTGATGATATGCTGATAGCTTCCAAGAGTCAAACTGAAATTGAGAAGTTAAAGACTCAATTGAATAGGGAGTTTGAGATGAAGGATCTGGGTGAAGCAAAGAAGATTCTTGGCATGGAGATATCTAGAGATAGGAAATTGGGGAGGCTTTGTTTGTCTCAGAAAGAATATCTGAGAAAGGTACTAAAACGTTTTGGCATAAATGAGAAGTCAAAACCAGTTAGTACACCACTTGCTCCTCATTTCAAGCTTAGTGCTTCCATGTCACCAAAGAATGATACAGAATGGGAATATATGGCAAAAGTACCGTATGCAAGTGCTGTTGGTAGGTTGATGTATGCAATGGTATGCTCGAGGCCTGATATTTCACAGGCAGTTGGGGTTGTGAGCAGGTATGTACATGATCCTGGAAAGGAGCATTGGCAAGCTGTGAAATGGATTCTAAGGTATATTATGAATACCTTAGATGTTGGATTAGTATTTCAGCAGGATGATAAAGATGGTCAGTGTGTGATTGGGTATTGTGATTCTGACTATGCTGGTGATTTGGACAAGCGACGGTCAACTACTGGTTATGTGTTTACTCTTGCAAGTGCACCAGTCAGTTGGAAATCCACTTTACAGTCAACAGTGGCTTTGTCTACTACAGAGGCAGAGTACATGGCAATTACAGAGGCTGTAAATGAGGCAATTTGGCTTCAAGGGTTGCT
>JAVDBV010086473.1:1357-17659 GCA_032619315.1 Piper longum | reverse complement strand
ATATATATATATATATATATATATATATTATTTTGTAAAAGAGTTAGTATTCTTTGCAATTTATGATAATTTTTATTAAGTTTTGAGTAATTTTTCATTAAATTTTATTATTCATTATTAATAAAGTAAAAAATTATTATGATTTTGGTATAAAAAATACTTATTAATGATGTTCAAGAAGTTTTAAAAGATAGAAAAAGATCCAAATTGAACTTTGACATTGGAAACAAAAGTTGGTATCTAAACCAAATTGAGAGTGCTTGAGCATTTTGCATTAAAGGGCTCAAGTGTTGGCCTTCTTTTTAAAATAAAAAAATTTGCAAGCAAACAAGTATTGAGACGGAGAGTAGAACACTCGAGCACCTCTTCCAGGGTGCTTGAGCACTGGCAGTGGGAATTATATTTCTTCAATGTGTTTGAAATTTTGATGGGCCCCTTTTGGATATTTTTGTGAGCCATTTATAAAGACAATTAGGGTTTAACAAAGATAACCTTTTTATAGCTTTAGATGACACAAAAGATAAGGCATAACGTTTAAGAAATTTTTTAGGAGTGAAGAAGATTTTTCCCAAAACAGTTTTTTTTATTCTGATTATATTTCCTTCGTAATCAAGTGATATATTTTATCACATATGAATTTCACGAGTTTAGTTTAATACTTTATGAAGTAAATCCGTTTTTCAAGTTTTTAATTAATTTTAGTTGCATGGATAAATATGTCAATAATTTCTCTGTATGTGATTGTTATTGTGGATCATATATCTTATTTTGTTATTAATGTGATTAGTAGACTGATCATTTATTATTAGATATAGAGATTTAATTTTACTTAGAGATAACAAAGTTAAGTTTGTGATTAAATAAAATAGTCTTTGTTCATCATCTTTAGGTAATTTACATGTGAGATATAAATATACTTATATATTTTAGGTAACCAATAAGATCTGTGATAAAAAAATCATCTTGTATATATAATTTTATAAAGATATAAAAGGTTGGTGTAAGTGATAAGTTTATGATTAATCGAAAAATTCTCATAAATATTTAATTTCCTTGGTTAATGGTTCATGTTGTCAACTTATAGATGAAAATTGCGAACTTAATTAGTTTGAACACTAAATAAAATTGAAAATCCTAAATTTTTTATATTAGATTCAATATTTGATTTAGCTTTTGCACGTTAGTTTAGTTTTAATTTTGATTTTTACTTAATTGAACTTTGAAATCATTTCCGTTTAAGTGTAATTAATTAAATTAATTTTAGAAGTTGAAAATTTTTAGTGTTAATTAATTATAGGAGATACTTTTTTATTATTTTTATTCTTGATTTAGTATACATACTTGTGTTATAATTTTCACATCATAAATAAATATATAAATGGATGGTGTAGTGCACTCTAGCCAAGTTGGCTGCTTTTTAACCATTACATTAAATCTCATGGAACAAGATTAATGATAATATTTATCTCTTGCTTCTTCTGTATCATATGTTCTACCTCTCCATGTCCCGCAGCCTAGGTCTTTTACCAACCCCAACTCCTTCTGCCATTGCAACTTTTGTGATTAGGCCTAAACTTAGTAGGTAGTGATTGAAAAGAAAAGAAAAGTTCTTTGATTTTAATCCCCCGCTTATAGTGTTTGATGTGTTTTATTAGGAACCGTCATGGGTTATTGGGTTGCATAATGGTTGCATATTGGCAACATCCACGCCGTTCTTCGGCAAGCCCTATGTGACGTACGCCGCTGCATAAGCGAGAAGGTGATCAGAATGCCATTAATTGTTTGGAAATACGATTGCTAAGATATATAGCGATTAGCCACGTATATGATGTGCAGGGGCTGATTGATAATGCAGCATCCTGATTTGGCTAAGAAAATTCAAATTTCATTGGTGATTAGAGAAACTATAGAATTATGTTAACATACGAGTGTGAACCTTTTTTAAATATGACTTTTGTAAACCCACGTCAAAGTCATTAATTATTTATCTAATGATAAAAATTGAGGAGTTACGAATAGTTTTATCAATAATTATATAATCTGAAATGCAAGATAGAAAATTGACCACTATAATTGAAGTTCACAAATAATACATAGTTCAAATTTTATTATGTTCTATATCTATATATATAGAGATGAACCACACCTGCTGAAGACCTCAGGTACATATGATTTATATCTGAAAGTAAGTTGTAAAGTTTGTAATCTGGTTGTACAGAAATATGAACGCGTGCCCATTTCAGATTGGTTGATGTATAATCACAACATTACTGGGCAAGTCGCAACCAGCCTTATAATTACCATATCAAATCTGAAGTTGATTAGCTTTTTTTATTCTCTCTTTCGATTCACTTTTATTGTTTCCTTCTAATCTTTCTAATCTTATGTTCAAGTATTTGCTTAGTATTTGTATTGTATCCCTTCCCCTCCCACGTTTGGTGTCGATACATATTACATGGCTGCTACAAAATATGTATGGAGTTTGCCCTTCTCATCATAGTAATAATAAAAAAAACTCGGGATTTTGCTGAGTCGACTCTCCGATAGTGATGCAGAGCATCCGTGGTATTTATTATATAGGAATTTTATTTATTTTTTATTTTTAAGGATCTATATGTAATTTTCAAAATTTATTTTAAGGGTACTTTAGGAATATTTTTAATAGAGTTTTATTATTTTCCTATAAATAAATGCTAATATCGTTTTAGTTTGAAGAGACTTTTGATAGATTATTAAATAGAAAAGGAAAAAATCTGGAGAAGGCAAATAATAAAACCCTAATAAAAATATTCCTAAAACACCATAAAAATAAATTTTGAAATTACCAATAAATCCTTAAAATAATAAAAATAGATAAAACTCTTCAATTATAAATACTACTAGATACTCTCTATCAGAAAGAAACACCAAATTAATTATGAATTGTGTAACTTAGTAGAAAACCCAATTAACTGGCCGAGTTTATATTTAGTAATTTTTTTTGTTAAACTCGCGACTTGCCATGTTGGAGACCGACAAGATATAAAAACCTGCACTTGCGAATTGCTGTTTACAGGCCTGGACTCTTTACTGTCGTTGCATTTCAATCAAATTAAGTCAATTGATGGCATGTTTTTATCTTTATCCATAATTCATATATACATGTAGGTCAATTGAATGCTATGTAAGGCGCCAAATCTGATCCGGCCGGATCTTGCTAGGTCAGGTCTGACGTAGTCATCAACCACAAGACATGGGAGGTTTTTTTTTAACAAAAAAAAATAGAATGATCTAGACCGTCCTTATAATTAGACAATCCAAATTAAATTGTAGTATAAGAAAATTTTTTTCTCTATTATTAAAGTAAGCCTATCTCATAAGTATAAGGGCATGGCATGGGAAATGTTCTGCAACCTTGTTAATCTAAGCTATTCGTTTATAAGAATGACCCAAATTAAATTAAAAAAATAAAATAAAACCCCTCCTAACCTTTCCTTGATTGTTGTTGGCAAATCCGTTTGCATTTGGCCGGATCCGGCTACTTGCGATCAATTTGGCCGGCCTTAAAAAAAAGTTTTTTTCAATAGTTGTCCAATAAGAACAAGTTTCAATTTTTACAATATGTTAGTTTATTCAACATCTCAAGCATTAGGCTAGTCGAGTTGAGTTTTGTTCGGCTCATTTGATTTAGAGTTAGAGTCATGTTAAAAAGTATTCGAGTCGATTTGAAATTGAGCTAACTTGATTCGTATTTATTGTTGATAATTTTTCGTATAGTTCATACTAAAATTTAATTTATAATTAAAATATCTCAAATTTGACATAATTATGCATAAATTTATTTAAATTTGATATCATTTAACAATATTTTATAATTTGGTTATATTTATATAAGAAAATTTATGATAAATATGGTAAAAATTTGTATTCTTTATGTAGAGTATCAAACTTCTAGTCGAACTGAGTTGTTCAGGTACATGCCCAGGCCCGGTTAGTTTAATATTGAGTTCAACTTTGAGAATTTAATTATTACTTGAACTAGATTTATGTTGTGTCGTTTGTTGACCCATTCATTGCTTTCTTAATATGGATTACTAGTTACTAAAAATTAAAAATAATAATAATAACGGCTAGGCCTATAACCAATCATTTTCTACAATTGCAAAATTATAGATTAATCCCAACTTCAATTCTTTAAAAGAAAGTGGATTTGACAAAGAAGTAAAAGAAGATTATTTTTTATCAGTTATATGTTTATATAAACCATGATTTTAAATTTCTTTTTTAACTCTAAAGATTCTCCAAGTCGGTTTTATTTCATAATTTTACGAGTTAAACTTTATGAATGACTTTATAATAAGAGATTTTATGACGACTCGCTGAGTCAAGTAATAAAAATTATTAAATTATTTTACTTTTATTTTAGTTCAGCTAAATCAATATTTTAAATTAATGTAAATCATCTATTTATTAATTTTAAGTGTCAAAATAGAAATATATATTAATTTTTTTAAAAAATAGTTTAAATGACTCCAAATTACCTTGGAGTCGACTCCGAATTATTGACTCTACTCCGTGTGACATTGTCTACAATATAAACAAAATACATTATCTCCTGGTAGCTCAAGTTTAAAACTCCCTTTTGACTCTAAAATTCCCCAAGTTCATTCCACTCCATGACTTTTCGAGTTAAATTACATGAATGACTCCTCATTTACACATTTTATGATTGTTGAGACGCTTTGAGTCCATTTCAAGTCAAGTGATTTCAAAACCTATTATTTTCTATTCAATTTAGTTAAATCAATAATTTTAATTAACATAAATTATATATTTATAAATTTCAAATGTCCAAAAGAGCATTATATTATAATTTGATATATTTTCTAATTACTGAATTAAAAAATTGTTATAATTGACTTCTAATTTGATATATTTTTCTGCTTATTAAATTAAAAAATTGTTATAATTGACTCCTAATTTTCTTGGTGTCCACTCCCAATCGACTCGATCCAAAACCTGTCGGTCGAGTCTCCGTCCTGAGTTTTTCAATTATGCTTGGTATTATGTAGAAAAATAGGTTTCATTATTCATTTGTGGCAGAATGTATTTTATGATTAGCAAAAGTAATCACAAAAACGTCTTGATTATGGTATTAAGCTTCTGGTTTTTTGAGGGTCCATCATGCATTGACTTTTTTTAATGATAAGTATTAGAATTCGCGAGGAAATAATGTGCTTATTGTCAACGATGCGCCGAAACACGTCTACTTCACCGGCCTGTGGTCGCTCAGAAATGAATGGGCACATTTAACACGAGTATGGACCTCACCTGCATGTCAACCTCTCAGACTTACCCAAACGAAAATCCTTGTCGTACCAGCATCTACATTACCTCTATGGACCTCATCTACATTACTCAAACACATGCATGTGCATGTTGTGATCCGACGTTCAAAACAATTGCATGCATGCTCTTCTTCTAGGCACAACTATACGGTAAATTGCATTCTCTATATTTGGATCAATATGATGAGCAAGTGTGCATATCCGAGTGACCCATAATGGAAGAACTCATATGACAATGCATTGTCATTTTCTTTAATAGCCAAGTCTCAATTGCCAAGCTCATATATATATTTTGCCGATAAGATGTGTCCAAGTTCATCTTTGCAACACTGCTTCTTTGTTGGCAGTTAATGTAGGGATGTCCATGATCAACGATGTTATATATGGTCCCTTTTCCCTACCGATAAGATGTGTATATATGGTTTCTTTTACTTCCAACTTTTATATGCAAAATTACCATGCATGAAGATTATGTGACAAAATGGAGGAAATGGAGTCTTATGTATTGGCGTATTGCTATTTTTACTTCATTGACTTGTTGAAACCATAGGAACTAATTAATCTGATTACATATATGTGCATGAAATTATCAAATGACAAAAAATCATGTTCAATGTTCTGCATGAACACATTAAACACACAGTATGGAGCTCAATATCTGCACGTCAATTTCTCAGATTAACGTTGTCACATGAGAATCCTTATCATGTCAGGCAAAGTGCAAATGCATGAGTCTTATCCTCTTCGTCTAATCTAATGCGCCAACTTACTAACAATTGCATTAATTTCTTCCTTGAATCAATATGATGAGCAAGCAATTGTACAATCATGTATTACGTAATTTCTTCCTCTTAATGACAAAGGAGAATGCCCATGAAGGTTGCAGTCACCATCTAATCCAATGGATGTTAATTTGGTCGGTTTGAAGCCCTCTGGAGGTTCAATATTCAATGCTAAAGATGAACAAGTTGCATATTACTAAATTAACGTGAATGTTTCATGAACATAAAGATAAAGATGAACAGATGAATCTCTAAAATCTAATGAAGGTCCCTCCCGATTAATGCATTATTATTTGCTTTATTGATTAAATTTTAATGCAACTAGTTATATTCCTGAAGTAATTAAGGAGAATAATAAATATAAAAAGTAAATAATCCACCAAGAAAATGTACAAATTTAGTGGAACACTTGCCATTCCTAAAAAACAAGAATGGGAAAAAAATTTCTTTTGCCACTTTCCCTCCCGACATACCAATGAACTATTCGTTTACGAAGCAATTCAGGTTTTATTTGTATAATATAGTCCTGCAACAGACCTACATAATCCTAAGGCGGCGCAAACACACACCAATAAGAATAAATCAAACGGTTACTACTGTCCAGAGCTTTATATATATTGAGCAAACAAAACTTAATACACAAAATATGAAAACGAGTTTAGGGCTAGAGATTCTCAGTAACACTTGAACTCCCTGTACCATTTTTTAATGGTTATAAATCGCTTTAATTAGTGATGTTTTAAAAAAAAAATTTATATTAATTAATTAAACCTCCTCCAATTAAACTAATTTATACTAATTAGAAAATTGATGGCGGGAGTTTGGTCTTGTACTTGGTACAACAAATCTCTAACCCGAGTTTAGATTTATAGATAATAAAGTGGAGAAATAATAGGAGACAAAAACAGCGAATGAATGAGACAAGCTCGGGTGTTGGTAGGTGGAGCCATTAAGGCTCTCTCCTAGGGGATATGTACGAATGTAGCAGTCAAATACATAATACATAATAAGGCGATGGCTGCGTTGTTGTAGGTCTATTTAATGGAAGTTTTTTAAAAATAGAGATAATGACAAAAATAAGTAAGTGTTTGGTCAAACGTTATAAAAAATTAAAAATATTAGAAATACTATTAATAGTTCTGAATTGTTAGAAAAAAGGTGGTCTCTTTTTTTTTAAAAAAATCTTCTTTCAATTGTCAATATTTTTCCCATGACATACTCTCCCACGTCTTCTTCATCAATATTTTATTTCCCCCCCTCCCTTCTTATTCACCACTCCGATCTTCGACCATTATTGGCCCTAGGGGTGTAAACGAGCCAAGCCAACCGAGCAGGGGTGTGCTTGAGTTTGGCTCGTTATAAAACGAGCCAAACCGAACTTTAATGTAAATAATCCGAGCTTTAATGTAAATGAGTCGAGTCGTGCCTGTCCAAAATTTATGGTATTTGGGCTTGGTTCGAGCTGAATTTGAGCCGAGCTCCAGCCGAACTCGAACCTAGCGAATGTTTACGTGCTCAACTTATATAGGATCAAAAAAAATTTTGAACACTATATAAGTTCAATATGACCTTAATAGTGTTTACGAGACGAGACGAGCCGAACATTTTTTCGAGTTTGAACATATCAAGTTCAAGTTTCGAGTCGAGTCGAGCCGAGCCGAATACTCCTTTGTTCAACGAGCTTATCTATTTCGTTGTTCAACGAGCTTATCTATTTCGAGTCGAGTATTTTTTCGAGCACAAAATTAACGAACACGAGCACAAACCGAGCCAAACGCAAAAAGCTCACAGGTTTGGCTCATTTACACCCCTAATTGGCCCCGGCCCCCAACTACCAAGTACCAACCCCTCCTCTCTTTTCTTCTTCACCTTGCTCTCTTCTTGTTGGCTGCCCCCCTCTCCTCTTTTCCCTACCCTCTTCTTGCCCACTAGCCATCCCATTTGCTGCCCCGTTCATTTACAACTTTCATCAAAAGTTTGATTGTATATTATTTCTTATATTGTCAAACAGTGTCATAGGATTTTTTAAAATAGTTATATTTACCAAGCTTTGTTTTATAAGCTATGTTATTTTTATAATTTTAACAAAACTAAACTTATGATAAAACTTTCAAGAGTTAATGTAAAATTTTTACTGCAACCACTCATAAGAAGTTTATTTTTCCAACTAAAAATGAGGTCTGTAAACCTAAAAATGAGGTTAAGGAAACCTTTGATAAACCCTTTACAAAAATACTGCTACATCAACGCATCCCTAAAAGATATACACAGTCACCGCAAATAAAGCTAGTTTCTCAATTTTTTGTTCAATGAATCAGAAAAACTTCGTTTAAGGAATTACAAATCTCCACTCAAAATCACTTTACCAAAATTTAAATCACTTCGGCTGGAAACGGAACAGGGACGAAGCGAGGATACCATCGTTCCCTGCTGCCTGCTAAACGCTCTATTTTACATTAAGCGAAAAATAGACCATGTTGCATTTTCTTATCTGCCATGCATGTGCTGCAAAGAATCTGCAGGAAAATTCCCACAGCAACCACATGCACATAAAATACAACAAACAATTCAGCACAGTGGAAAATGCCGCGAAATTGTTAATACTCGTTGGGAGACGATGGCTTCGGGTTCCTATTGAATCTAGTCCTTGCTGAATGCAGCCCAGTCTACATTGAGTCTATCCTCTAGTGTGAAAAAGCCCACTGCTAGGGGAGACCAACCAACTAGATCCTGCTTTATGAATAAATAAAATACCTGAGCCCCATGTCAGGGCCATGGAGCTTACCGGTCAGCAACACCCTGAGTGGCATAAAGAGAAATTTTCCCAGCAGAAATTAGACAGCAATCAAGAAAGCAAAGTTAAATAAGCTTATTTGCAGGTTCTCACTGAACTAACAGAAAAAACTAAATAAATAAAAATATTTTGCTTGCAGGAGACGAACTGGGGAAAAAAAAAGCTTGCCTTGCGCTTTAATGATTTGCGAAAGCCTTTCATCCACTTTTGCCAGCCAGCATGGCCTTCCTCAAGTGCATTTCGCATTTCTTCACTATCATAAGCAGATAGAAAACTCGTTGCAATCTCAGACAGCTTGATTTCAACGATGGTTCTACCCTCAGGACTGTATCACGAATTTGACAAGGATTGTATTGAAATATATAAAATATTTACTGCCAATAGATAACTTCATCACATATGATGATAAATGTTTAATAAATGCTATCACGAACTCACTGCATGCACAGACATCCATGTCCTGGATATTGGTCCCAGAATGTGCTTTCTCACTAAAACTGTAAAGTCATAACAAGAAGCACCTTGCTAGAGTAGAATGCAAAGGCTATGTAAGTAATTGCAGGAGCGCCTTGTCTGCATCTGCCACCAGGTCGATTCCTTCCTTAAGCAGGGCTATCCGTTCTTGAGCAAAGAATTCATTTGTTATCCAAAATAAAAAATGATTGAACACTATAAATTGATGGTATTAGCAAATTGCTGACAATTAAGATCCAAAGTTCACCTCAACAAAAGATCCTTCAGACTTGGTAAGAATTCCGGCATCCTTCCACCGCTCGCCAAGCACCTTCACCAACTGATCGATGGGAAAAGTCCTCAAGTGCTAACCATTCATCCATCTATACTTTCAAAATTAAATATAGTTGTTAAAACATGTACACAACAAATAATACACCAATAACACTTCATTTTAGTTCCTAGACTACTTGGTATAAAGCTTAACCTCAATTTAGTTGAATCAAACATAGCTGCACTCTTGTCACATGATCAATTGAAAACTTCTGAACTGCTCACCATGATATAGCAATCATGTAAGTTGAAGAACATGAGTTCATTATCATCAAATTCACCACTAATATGGTATTAATATGAGTGAAGATTCTAACCAAGCTGCTCGTGTGTAAAAAAGTTATTTTCTGTGCCATCACCCCATCCTAAAAGTGCCAAATAATTTACCATAGCTTGTGGCAAGAAGCCCATCTCTCTAAACCGTAAAATGGAAACACAGAAGCATTTCCACATTTACACTTCCCAAGAAAGAGTAAAATACAAAATTGCAAAATTTTGCCTTTATAAAAGATCATGGCAACTAAACAAGGGGAAAAAATACCTGACCATTGATGTTGCACCGAGGTGCTTGGACAATTTACTTCTATCAGGAGTAAGAATTGGTGAAACATTAGCAAAGACGGGCATTGGGAAACTGAGGGCCTAAGAAACAGCAATACATGCATATGGTACGGAGAAGCAGGGAACAAATTAATAAGGTGCTTCTCCATTGTTATTATGCAACAACCTAAGAAAGAATGAAGTCCCAAATATCTAGAAATTATCCACTCAATTTGTATTGATGAAGGCAATTTTCTAATTAAAAAATATAAGATAGGGAAAGTTGGCATGCTTTGTAGATCAAAGCCTGCCTCAAGGTGTTAGGCAGATGCTCCTCCACCCTACAGGAATAATATAATGGATTCATCAACCAAAAACCACTGTATGCTTTGATGCTTAAAATTGCTACGCATGCCAGTGATTAGTACCACCTTATGACATGAGAGATGCACGTTGTAGCATCATCAACCGTCACGCAAAAGTTATATATAGGTTGTCCATTGCTCCTGATAATTATAAAATCTCCAAGAGTGCTCAAGCTCCAACTTACCTTCATCCCACTCAGACAATTAAGAAAAAGTAGGCAAGAAAAATACAATAAAATTTAATTATATTAAAAAAGAACAAATACATGCAGCCCAATCTATAAAGATTATACAGATCAATAAATTTGAAAAAGATAAACTTACTTCACCACGTATGAGATCATCAATTTTTAAAGTGCCTTCCTTGGGCACACAGAATCGGTAAGTGTAGGGGTGCCTTTTGCCAGTTCCTCCTCCACTTCTTGCTCTGTTGCAGTAGTCCATTTTCCAGTATATACTGGCGGAAGCTACTTCAATTTTGCAATTCCCTTCATTTGTTCGAGTTCCTGTAAGAGAAGTCAACAGTTATTTCAATTTCAGTAATTCACTCAAACAAGTAGGCAACATGGGTACAAAAACCAATAGTTTACTACCTCCTTCAAACAAAAACACCTGTAAACATGACCAGATTCGAGTAATTTCTCTGCATATTTCTTGTATAGAATATTCCTTTCAGATTGCCGATATGGTCCACATTCTCCACCAACACCTGGACCTGCATGTAGTGGTTGATGTAGCATGATTTATTATATAACAGATTGTTTAATTACAAACTTGAGGGTGAAAGGAGGGTAATCTTTGTTTGAGACATAAAAAAGGGGACCGACCACCATCAATGCCAAGAAAGAAAATCATCTAAATTTTTCATAAAAATTACCAAAAATGCACAAAGTATGAACTATTGTCTCTTGAAGCATCAATACAAGAAAGCTTGATCACAAATCTAGATACACATTATAAATATCTGTAGAGACACCTATTTTTAGTAAAATAAGCATTGAACAGGCATAATAGGCAAGTCAGTGGCAGCTCGGTGATGTATGTGATAGAGATTATTAAATGACAAAAACTTGGAAAATAATAGCGAGAGTACCTTCATCCCACTCAAGACCAATACATGACAAATCTGGAAGCTATGCTTCCTCAGACTGCCTAGTTGATCGCTCTAAGTCCGTGTCTTCAATCCGAAGAACAAAGTGACCACCCTTGGACATGATAAAAATTGGAACTTTTAACAACTAAGATAAAAAGATAATTGCACTTTGCTATCAACAGAAAAGAGAAATCATAATATTCATTTGAAATGGCATGTGTTGGTTACATGAATTCTGGATGCATGTACAAAGTATGCAGGCAATTGAGCCCTTGTAAAACATAGTCACATATGAGTTCAACTAAAAGCATCTCAATGGAATTTTAGCAGTCATTAACCTCATTATATGAAGCATCCAAATCCGAAAAAGATATCAAATTAGTGCTCTTACCGAGAAAGATACTGAAAGTAAAAGAATAGATAATCTAGTATCCGAATATTAGAAAAAGAATGTTTCTAAAAAAATGACAAATGCGACCAGACCACTTTAAGCAGATCGCAAAGCTTTAGGCTACTTAAGTTTCTTACACTAAATTTTGCTCCTTCGATGATTTGCATTGTCAAACAGACAATATACTAATATATTATTATTAAGGATTCTACTTCCTACAATATAAGTAAGCCTTTTTTTTCGATAAAATGCCCAAAAAACAAACATTGATATAGATAGATTCTTTTTATTAAAAAAAAATCAAAATGCACTTAAAAAATAGGGATAAAACAGAATAAATATAGAAAAACAGCTGCAAATAACAAATTATACAAAGAAAAGTAAAATGGCAAGTAACTAAAGAGCATTGAAACTAACCATGACTCTGCCACCCACCTTTCTACACAAAGATCACATTTTTCACACCAAAAATGCATTTCCGGCTAAATTCAACTAGTCCACCAAAAAAAGCACGCAAAAGATGATAACTTTACTCTAAAATGAACAAAAATAAAGCCCCATAATCACATCAACGAGCAAAAATTATACAAAAGAAAGCAAAAAAAAAAAAAAAAAAAAGCTAAACCTTGTGAACAGGTAGTTGAAGAGAACAGTCGTGGCCCCTCCGACATGAAGGTTACCGGTGGGGGAAGGCACAAACCGGACGCGGACTTTGCCATCGACCTTCTTGCGGAGGTCTTCGAAGGAAGCCGGGTCGTCCAAGCAGGCGGTGAGGAGAGGTGCCGCCGGCGAGATGGGAGGTTGAAGAGGAAGGAAGGCCGGAAATAGGGAATGGGCCTCGCCCTCAACCACAGGGGAGAGAGGAGGGCGGCCATGGCCGGAGCAAGGTCCTCCGAAGGGGATGACGACGGCGTCAACTTCCCGTCTGATAAAATCTACCGTTAAGTAACGTCCGTCTCCCTTTGGTCTATGCCTACAAAAATAAATTCCTAGATGTTCCGACTCGATTTACCTTTTAGTCGAAGTTCGATTCGAACTCGAATTAAGTGAGCAAAAACCGGTTTGATTCGTACTTTTATATTAAATAAAAAATATATACATAATAAGCGCTTATATAAAATTCAAAAAAATAATCATGCAATAGAAATAATTTTATGTAAATTTTTATACTATTACATGTATGATTGATTCAAGATTGAACTATTTAATCATTGAAAATTAATTTTATTTTAAATAATGCCGAAGAAATTATAGATAAATAAAACTCAAACAGCCTTGGCCTATTTTTGTGAAGTCAAATTTGAATTCAGTAAAGTTTTACTCAAACTGAATTAAATTCGTGGTCTATTGGGCTCCACTCAAACTCAAAGACAAAAAAGTCATATTTGAACACAATTTTAACTCTAGTGGACTCTCTCATTTGGCACCCTTATTCTCAATACTGTAATCATGCAGGAATGGATTGATTTATATTTATACATGCAGGTTTTTAAGTTGAGTTGAGTAGAGCATCACTCTCTTCTTCTTTTTTTGTTCTAGTTCATTTTGTTTCTTAAGTTAATTAGTTTAGACTTGATTTTATATGTTGTTAATTTTTTGCTAGTTTGAGATCAAAATGTTGGAAAATCTCAAGACTGTCATCATTTTAAATCCTTAAAAAAATAAATAAGTGCAAAAGATCCGTATCCATAGAATTACTCTTAAGTCCATCTTCTAAATTGTTATGTGTGATCTAGTTTATTCTTTAGTAATAGAATTTTAGAAAGAAAACCATATATCCAATTTGAGGACAATGACCCTTTATATAAATTTTTTGTGCCCTTATTTCTAATTTGGTCTATCATAATAAATTAGAAATAAGTGTTGTAGTCTCTATACATTCTATAACCCTTATACTTAATTAACTGACATTTCAATAGCCTGATTTTAAAACTATTGATTACATAAGTAGGCTTGTAAATAAGATAGTCTTTAATATACAATTAACTTTGTAAAACCCCAACTTTGGCCTAGGGTTTTACCACTTACTCTTTGGCCCAACTTCAGCCAGTTTTGAGTTAGTTCAGTTTTTAGAACATGTGCAATGGGGCCTAGACGGACGTGTGATCATGTTATAGAGGTTGTGTATGTTTTGATATATAAATAATAGCTTCAGTAATGCTATAGGATTGCATGAGTTATTAGTGTAAACTCAAAATATAGAAGTTCTAGATAACCTAGTGCAAGGTTTTAGGGCTAGGATTTGGGTCATTTCTTGCATTTAGGATTTGGGTACCTTTTTTGCATGCATCATATGAATTTTAGACTATTGGATAGCCCCAGTGAGCCCTGATTTGATTTGAGTCCTAGATTATCACTAATTGAGTTTAGGATGTTGAGGCTCAATTAGATTCCTTGTTACAATTTTTGTCTATAGAGTCCCCACTCATGCTTTGAGTCAGTTTCCACTTTTATCGATGTCGATCTGAGCTTTTCAACAATGTATATATAGGTAGACCACGAGGCCCATGGTTTTCCAAGCAACTAGATCTAGACATGTGGCACGATAGGGAATATCCAATCTGCCCTAGCTCACCCATCTCCAATTTTCTAGGAGTTTAGCCCTGCTGCAACCCCACTTTGGCTTGCCGCCAGCGAGACTTCAGTCACCCTCTGACCATTTGACCACCACCAGCATGACCACCTCGTCATTGGCTATTGACCAGCCCAAGCTTCGACCCTACCACTGCCATGATCACTGCTAGCAATGACATTTAGAGATTTGGATTCCTATTGTCGTGTTGCAAGCAATTTTTCGACGCCGACAAGGCCCCTGCAATGAGGTTGACCACCCATATAGGTAGCCCTCACTTTGGTTGACCAATCGGATCGAGCCCCAACCTCCGCCGTGGCCGCAAATGCCACCAGCATTTCTATCCTTCTAGACACTTGATCATCCACTTCCCTATCATTTTCTGGCCAGCTGGCAGCCAGACTCCATCAACCATCACCACCACCTTCTGTGGAATGGTAAATCTAAGGGTTCCATAACTCTGAATTTCCTAGGCATGATCGGTTGCGAATCTAATACTTTAACCATCTCTTCCACATCAATATCTTCTTCACAAAGAGAATTTATGGCTTTATGCAATGAATAACTAAAGTGATTCCCTTTGCTTCCAACTAAGTTAACCAATGTATTGGGTTCATGTTCGTTATTTGGCTTTTCATTATTTTTCTTAATTTCATTGGCCTGAACTGGTTCTTGTAAAATAATACCACATTGGGTTGTTACAGCTATGTAATGCTCTTGACCATCTTTCCTTGGTTGTTCTGGTTGGCTGGGAAGTACACCATTGGGTCGCTCATTTAGTTCCTTGTTTAGTTGCACCATAACTTGTTGCATGAATTGTTGTTGTTGTTGCTGTTGATTCTGCATGAATTGTTGCATAGTTTGCTGCATATTATTGAATGTTTGGATCAACTCCGGTTGTTGTGGCTGAAAAGAAAGTGAAGGAGGTCGAGAAGGCTGTGATGGTGGTGATGGATTATTGAGGACAACATCTGATTGTGAAAAATTATTCCATGAAAAGTTGGGGTTATTGTGCTAGCCCGCATTGTAGGTGTTGGAATAGGGATTGTTGTTCCTATTAAAGTTTCCTACATAGTTAACTTGATCTATTGTACATTGACTTGTAGGATGTCCTTGTCCACACCATTCACACCTTGGCTCCATAGCTTTAACCTGTCTCTGCATATTAAGATTTTGAACATGATTAGCTAAAGCACTAACCTGAGCAGATAAAGTAGTAAGTATATCTAATTTTAAAAGTTGTTGTGGGTCCATGGCTTCTTCTTCTATTTCTTCTTTTGCTCTTCTTCCAGCGGCACACAAATTTCTAATGTCCTTTCAAATGATAACAAGGAAGAAGACAATAATAGAGTTTATATTTTCTTTTCTCTTCTTTTTTTTTGTTTTTTTTTAAAAAAAATAGATACAAAAATAAAAAAAATAAAAATAAAACACTCAAAATTATAATCCTAAATTAACTAAGAAATTTCAATCTCCCCGGCAACGGCGCCAAGTGTACATGGTCGAAACAAGTAATATAATGATGAGTTCGAGTATCGTTCCCATAGAGAGATGAATTTCCTTAAATTAATTAAAGTAAAAGAAATTATGAATAAAAAAAAAATAAGTGACCTAACTAAATCTAAGTAATAACTTTAAGTAAAAGAAAAAGT
>JAVDBV010086472.1:0-17655 GCA_032619315.1 Piper longum | reverse complement strand
TATAATGTTATTTGACAGGTTGGCACCTTATTGCACTTTTAGGGGAATGTCTATCCGTTTTAAATTTAGAAATTTTATTGATTTTATCTTGATTGTTTTTTATTATAAATTATTTGTCATGACATTCATGTACAATTATGTTAGGTTTCGAGCATTTCATATATATATGACGAAATTTATTTTTTCATCTTAAGACACCGAAAGTATATCCATTCTGGTTAGGTCCGAGTTAACCGACTTAATCAGGTACATTCATGTTTGGTTTGTAAGTTGGCCAGATTTGGGTTGTTACAAGTGTAGTATGGTGTGATGAATTGGGAGGGGTTCCAAATATGCACTCCCGCCAAGCTGGGTATGCAGCTCAGCCCACGGAAGGCTTGAGTGGCAATGGCGGCCAGAAGTAAGACAGCATTGCTGGAGACAAAGCTGAGAAGAATAGGTAGGAAAATAGAGAGGAGGGAGAAGGTTTTGGTTGCAGTGAAGGAGATGGCCATGATTGGGAGCTTGTGGTTGTGTAGGTTTCTGTGTAATTGTGCTGAAGAATGGCACGGTAAGGTCTTTATTTATAGAACAAGAGGGATAGGTAGAATATTGGAGCTGCGTTTATGCCCCCTTTGATAACATAAATACAGGGAATTGCTTGTGTACTTTTTTTTATGTACAAAAACTGATAAGAGTAAGACACAAAAAAATCACTATCCTCCTCAAGATGGCTTTTTTGTAGTTCTCCCTAATCCATGATACTTTGATGAGTCAGGGATCATATAGCTAAATGTATGGTGTTGTAATTAATGTATTAATGAATTAAGAGTGTGATACATGTCATTCGTTCTAGTTCTGTTGGATCTACCATGCCTGATGATCTAAATAAGATATTCCAACTTTCGTTAGCCCTATTAAGTATCAGATTTCTATGCTTCTAATGGATGGAAATGTTTTTTATTGAAACAGGTCAGTGAGATGAATGCCGATGAATAAGATAAGCAGGTCATGGGTTCGACCTCCAGAGAACAGGATGGATGTTCAAATAGCTTTGGTTCTGTGTGATTCTATGGTATTCATATGATGTGATCTTGTTCATGCATATATTTTGATGATAAAATGTTTAGGCAATTTGAGTGTATGACATATTGTTGTAGAATGTGTAACAAACATCTAGTATATGTATATTGGTTCTTGTAGTATATAGGTTGTTAAGTAAAATTAGAGTGGTGTTTTTGAAGCGGGGATCTCTTCACGTTTGTGGTTGAGATTCCAACGGGTGTGGACAATTTGTGATCGGGATTCCGATTTGTGAAAGGGAAATTGTTGGGTTAGTTTCACATTGGCCATGGGTGAGGTTGGTGACTGTATATAGGTTGATGGAAAAATCTCATTCCTTAAGTTAGATTTTAAATTAAGAGAGGTTTATGATCCATGTTACAAGTACGTTTTTGGACCCAAAGGGCCCTAACAATTTGAGCGTCAGACATTGTTGTAAAGTGTTAACAAACATCGAGAATATGTATGTTGTTTCTTGTTGTATATAGGTCTGTTCAGTAATATTGACAGGGAAATTGTTGTTCGAAGCAGGGTTTTTTCTCTATCGTATTCTGAAAGATGAAGGTCACCATAAAATTCATTGAATAGAAGAACAATGGGGAGATGGAAGTAGTAGTGTTAGATTATGTGGATATATATTTTCACACAACTCTATACTATTTCAAAACTGTCTCCAAAACCAACTTTGAAAATTGTCAAATTAGATATTCGTATTAGCAAGCGGTTGATTGAGAATAGAGATTAGCGTAAGGGTATACAATGGGTAAATTACAACTGCAAATTCCATATAAATGTAGAGAAACCTTAAATGAGTCATCATTGTTACGTATGCAATGGATAATATCATAGAACTGTCATGTAAAGACCAGTGGGAATTTTGTTACTGATGCAATGTTCCGCATGTAATTTCATACATTAAAAAAAAAACCACAGTGAGCAGTCATCAACATTAGACAGTACTGTTTTATTGGTCTCAAGGATTATTTTCTCAGCATGAATTATTCTCATGGTCAAGCCTTGTTACATATTTATCAGCTAATAGCAGCAGATAAAAGCAAAGTGAACTATATATGCTGCTGCACTGCTTGGTGTTCTTCAGACGACTGTGGCACTTGTGGCAGGGTAAGCAAAAACAGAACTTGGGAGGTTGAGGTAACTGGGGAACTGCCCGAACAACAGGTGGGCCTGCTGCTGGTTGAAAGCTTGGTTGATCTGAAGCTGGTTGGCCCCAAGCTGGTTGAAAGCTTGGTTGGCCTGCTGGTGCTGGAATAGCTGGTTTGCCTGCTGCTGGTTGAACAACTGGTTGGATTGCAGCTGGTTGAAGAGCTGGTTGGCTTGGAGTTGGTTGAATAATGGTGATGCAACAGCCTGCGTTGGTAGGTAGTATTGTGAAACAGCGGCAAATTGGTTGTATATGTAAGGGGAGGCCCAGTTGGCTGTGCAGTAAGGGTCGATAGATTGGTAGTGATTCCAAATTGGCACCCCTGCTAAGTTGGGAACAAAGCACAGGCTGCTAAAGGCTGATGTGGGGATGATGGATCCCGGAATGTAGGCAGAACTGGTGGAGGTGAGGCTGAGAAGAAGTGGGAATATAATTGAGAGGAGGGAAAGGGTTTTTGTGTGGGTGGAAGTAGCCATAGCTGGTGAGGTTGGGAAATGGGGAGTTTGCTGATAGAACTTGATGATTTAATTGTGTAGGCTTGTGTAGGAAGAATGACGAAGTGATACCATGTATTTATAGGGGAGGTGTGGATAAAACATTGAAGCTGAGTTGCTGACCACTTTGCTATGTTTTTTGTTTTAGGATTTGCAAAGATATGAAATTTGTAGAATTTCACAAAGTACTTGTGATGACAAAGAGATCATCACTTATCAATTCATGGAGTTGAATCTGATGTTTGTGGCGAATTGAGAATGTGGGTACTTGTCATTCGTTCTGTTTACAAGTATTCGCTTTGCTAGATAAGGGGATTGCTTGAAAGTTCATTCCTTGCTAGTTTCTACTATCATTTCCACTCGGTCCATGGTCGAAGTGTGTGGTGAGTTTGTATTAAAGATCGATGAATTAAGTAGGTGATCGCAATTAAATGCTCAAGCTTCGTCTTAGCTTTAGTACTTGCATTTATCTGTAGTGGTTTGAAATAAAATACCTGCTGTTGTCGTGGATTGTCGAAAGCTATTGATGTACTTTCTCCGATCCAAGGGAAACTGATAGTAGCGGCTTGGAGAAGCTCGTGGAGACTGCTGGAGTTGCATTATAGTTGCTTGTAAATTAAAAAAGATGACAATGTCTCTGAAAGAGACACACTGCACTTCAACCCTGTATTCCTTTTGTTGGCTCAATTGGAACATTAATACTAACATAGCAATCTTGATAGGATGGGCATCTAGACAAGGAATGTCTACTTTTGTCCTCTTAACCTCCAACAAAAAGTGGGTGGTTTATGATGAAAATTCTCCGGGCAAGTCGATTACAATCTATATGGTCAAAATTCGGTTGATATAAAAATTTATTTTCATCTCACGTTTATTTTATTATCTAATTATTTTTTCATATAAATACTACTTTTTTCACAAAAAACTAATACTTCACTTATATAATCATAATTTGTTTTATTTTTTTGGTTTCTCCCATATAAATTAGCACAAAACATAAAATTATTTATTTGAAAAAGTACTTAAATAAAAAAATTTATATTAAAATAAAAAATTCAAAAATTAAAGTTGATGTGCTTTAAATTTAATAATTAGCAATGATAATTTGATAATAAACTTTAAAAACATCATTTACATAATTAATTTATGATTTTCATTAGTAGTTTGGCCAATCATTTGGTTGGATAAAAAATGTCCATGTTTAATTTTTTTATCCGTTTTTCTAAATTAGTCGAATTGGGTCATAAAGGCTTTGGATCATGATCATTCAATTCCACACCCAACGCTCCATTTTAATTGAAGTGACTCTCCCAGCTTTCACTTTGGAAAGCAAATAAAAGCACAACTGCGAAACAACCATTGGCTTTCATTCCATCTTATCTAATATTGGATATGCCCCTGGCACTTCCAAATTATATTGGAAATTATGGTCTAACTTCTTTAAGTGTCATCGGTAGTTTTCTCATATTTTGTTTTCGTTGTCAACCAATAACATAAAATACACAACGGAAACATGTTTTTCAATTACATGTTTGCAACTAAAGTTCCATAGGGATCCTGAACTCTGAATGACGCCATAATCACAGATAACAGAATGTTTGCTGCTATTACAAACTTCTTGACCTAAGCTCAAGGTAAGCCAACTTATACCTACGATCGGAATTGAACACGACTGCTCTTGTTGCTTGGTATACGGCTTGCGACACCTTCAAGAACACTGGATCTTAAGCTTTCTGCAAGCATTCTTGACATGGAGGCCTTCTGCTCTTGACATCTTATGTCCTTTCCATCTTCAGGAATCTCTAATATCCCCACATCTAAGTTACAACCTAACAGCTCCCAGATCAGCCTTCTCATTGCATCCTCAGCTAATGCATCTACATTCGCTTCTCGTGTGTCAGAACATTCCGCAAGAAGCATTTGTTGAAATGTCAACAAACTGCAACAGTAGATAAATCATGGTTCTGCATCATACGAATGTTAAGGAGATAACAAAAGTGCCATAGGGATAACTCTTGAGGTCCCCAAACTTACACCATTCTTACTCACATGCTGTACTTGTATGGTGTAGCATGGGTTTATTCAATTTGTTGGCATCGTATCTATATATATCTAGGCAAGAATTAAGGGAGATGATGAATTCTGATAATTTGATTTATTTTTTTTATCTTATTTTGATTAGCTAAATCTCTTACTTTGTAACAGAGAGCAAATTTTATTTCCCTTTTTAATAAAAAAAGTAGATAAAATCATATTGAATGCTGTCCACTTTGGATATATTTCCGAATAATTAATTTAGTGTTAGGAATATGTACGTGATTGGTCAAATAGCATTGTTGTCCTTTTTTCCAAAAAAATCGAATAAAAAAAGCTCTATAATTCGAAAAGAGATGAAAATGATCACTTAATTTCAAAATTATATTAAAATATAATAGCATTGTTGACCCTTTTACCCCTAATTATCCTGTTATTATACACCTACTTCTTGTCCCATATATTGACACACATCAACGTCTATCTCCATCCTTGTTCTAACAAAGAGATGAAAAGGAGGCGCAAGGATGTCAGAATTGATATTTTTGTCAATTTTTATTATGAATAATTCATTAATTTTCTTCCATTTAAAAAAAAATTATTGTAAAACCCTTTTTCTCTTCTAAAATAGTAATATTGTGGACTTAATCCGACTTTATATATGATGTGGAAATTATAACGCAAGTGCTCGTGTCGAATTAAGTAATAAAAGTGACAAGAAAATATCGTCCCACGAGGAATTAGTTATAGAAATTCTCAATTACCAAAACTAATTTAATTAATTATACTTAAATGAAAATAAATTCAAAGAGTGATTAAATTGTGAATTACGACTAAATTAATCTAATACTATAATATTTAAATGATAAATTGATTTCAAGATGACAAATCTAGGATTTTAAATTTCACTTAGTGCTATATATGATTAAAGTTATAATTTTTACTTATGAATTGCACATTCGAATCATTAACCACGAAAATTAATTATTTATAACATCTCTTAAATTCACCATAAATTTATCATTCACACCCAACTTCTATATTTCTATGAAATTGCGTATGCAAAATGATATATTAAGTTTTGTTAAGTTCTGCCCTTAACAGTTACACAAGACATATGAGTATATTTATATCTCATATGTGAATCACCTAAAATCGATGAACAAAAGCTATTTTATTCAATGACAAATCTAATCTTTCTATCTCTAGACAAGATTAAATCTCTAAATCAATCAATAGATGGCCAATATAATGATAGCATTAACGAATAGAATAAAATAGATGATCCAAAAACACAATCACATAAATAAAAATTAATAACCTTTATTAATCCATGCACTAAGTTTCATTGAAAATTCTAGAAAAGAATTTACTCCATCGAATATTCAAATAAACACAAAAAATTCATATGTGATAAGAACGACATCATTAATCACAAAGAAAAATAAATCAGAATAAGAAAAAATCTTTTGGAGAAAACGTCTTCTTCTTCTTATCCAACGTCTTCTTCTTCTTATCCAACTTCTTCGTCTTCCTTCTCTCTTTTGCACTGTCTCTCAGCCGTCAAGAGTAGGCGTCAAGAGTTGTTATTTTTTCTGTTGTTTTTTCCTCTATAAAACCTTGATTCAGTTTATAAATGATCTAACCAAAGATTTTAAATGGCCCACCATACAACAATACACGGATCGCTACAGTACCCCGGTCGCTATATATATATCGGCATGCCAAATTAGCCAAACACGGTGAAATCAAACCAATCACTCTTTCACTATATGTTATGCTTTCTTAGTTCCAACGTAACTTATACATTGACGTTTAATTGTAATTTATTGTAATATTAATGGCTTCATTTGGTTAGTATGAAAGAAATATAAAAAATATGAAAATTTTAAATAGCCAATTTGCTTAAATTAGCATATATATTATATATTCTAAAAATAATCAATATTTTTACAATGTATTTTATGTCTAAATTAGTCATAACTATCTTATAAGGCCCAAGCAATTGCTCTCCAGCATCCAAAGAAAAATTTCCCCCTTTTTCTCATCTATTAAGATAAGAAAAAAAAATTATCATTTAAAAGTACATGAGTGGGTCATATAAGGTAATTATAATTACGCTCACATGGATGTAATCTTACCTTATTTGCGTATAAAATAATTAACTTAATATTGTTCTTTATAAAAAATATATTAAATCTAACTATTTTTTGTAAGATTGACTATATGCCATTTATATTATTTTCATACCAACCAAACGGACTCTAGGTAGAAATTTGTGTACAAGAAAAAAATAAGAATATAAAAACAGGCAGTACAGGATTAGTGATTCTGTTACGTTGGCTAGGACATGCACAAAAGTGTACATGAAGAACTCACTTCGTCGTGAATAATTAGCTAGACTCATACAAAACAATATACTATTTTTTTAATCAGAACAATTCCAAGTTTCTTTTTCTTATATGCTTATTATATATATAACGAACTTGGAAGCACAATGTTGTTGAATGTTCGATACAAGATGGCAGTAAGATTATGAGTTATAAGAGTAGTTATAAGCAGACAGTAGTTCACTAAATCATACAAGACATTAATATGTTTATACTCGATCTGATCTCATGCATGCACACAGGTCATGCATAAGGCAGCTGCAAGGTCAATTTTTATGCAGTTGTTAACTCCAAAATAAACTGTCAATATTATTTAAAACTAGCTGGTTAAAATCCCGCTAACTGCTAGGTCTAGAAGTTGCCTTTGAGTGGTTCTTAAAAATCTTCCAAGGCAAGTCATTAGGTGCCCATAATATGGTAAAAATGGTAAAGAATATATTTTATAAATATGTTAGTTACTCCCAATCAATGACTTCCCAGTGAGTTATATAATGCATCCATGAAGAACAAGGATTCAAACATAATAAACTGAATGTGTATATTTTTCAAAGGATTGTTTACCTAAACCTCCATCTTACATGACTAAGGCAGCGTTTTATGACATTAGTTGTTAACTTTTATGATCAACACAATCGTTGGAGCAAATGGCCGCTGCCTTTGAAGTTGTAAGACAATATAAAATAATCTTGATTTTTAATGATGCTCACCCAATTTTCCACGTTTGTTAGGCTTTACTCGTGTATAAAATATGGGAAATGCATTGGGGTTTGGCAATATATATACGTGGGGAACTCATCAGTTTGTTTTATTTTGTTTGTGTATCAGAAGTCGATGATAAAAAATGAAAGTAAAGACACGGCCTTCGACTTTAATTTCCGTCCGCATGTACACACTAGCAGTTCACGTTAAATTTAGTTTGCATTTGAAGTTTACCGAACCCTCGAATTATAAAACTTATTGTACAGAAAAAGGCATAGAAGAACATTTTGGGGAGTGAGTAAGTTGGTTTTGTAGCGCTGTTAAATTAATATGTAGCTTAAATTGTCATATTGTGATGAACTGTTAACATCAAGTAATTATTATTAAGTATATTAAGATTACAATACTGACAAAGATGTAGTAGTTTTATACATGCAAAATACTGAGTCTGTTTAGGAGTGTTTGGTGGGGAGGGATCATCTAAAGCTACGAAAGGGATTAATGGCCCCCCATGTTGAACTCTTCAACGTCCCCACTGTGGCCTAATTCTTTGTTCTATATCAGGTGTATATGTATCGAGATATTCTTGGTAAGCTGGCAAACCTGTTGAGGCGAGCTTGAAGAAGCTCAACAAATTAAAGAGATGGGATAGTGAAGGGCTCCATGTGGGAAAGTTGGTCTAAAGAGAGGTTCAGGGACACCAGCAGAAGATATGAAGCTAATAGCACACATTCAGAAATTTGGACATGACAACTAGGGAGCTCTTCCTAAACATGCAGGTCCTTGCTCTCTTCTCCAATTGATCTCGCTTTCTCATCTCAGCAATACCTTCTCTTAATTTTGATCTCTTCAAGTCATGACTTGATCCATGTAGTATGTAAACTCAGTACCATGCTTGATCAAAAAATACACAAACCACATTCAGTGAAAATTTCTGAAGATTAACTGCATTCTGCCTGCATGATATATATATGTTATGTGCTTATAATCGTAACAAATGTTTATGCCTTTCTAGCTAATAAAGTATAAATACCCATTACATAATCAACCACTTGTATTTTGAGAAAGCATATATCTCGAAACAAATCTATGATTGATCGTTTTCGCTGCTGCTTTGTCGTTTGCACGGTTAGAAATATATTTCATCAATTATCTTGATGTAAACCACTCATATTTCTTTTTTGTGTGGAATATATAATATCAGACCCATTTTTTGTTGACAAATTAGTACTGCCAATGTACCACTATTTCAATTAGCGGTACATGACAAAATTGTACAATTCTCATGTCAAACATATGTTATGGTATTACGTTACATCTGGTCGTGTTTGGCATAAGCAGACGTTGGCAAGAAAGGTCAAAGGAGTGTAAACCTCTAGTGTACTCCATCGTATAATGGACATATCTGTGAATTATGATTTCTCGTTAAAAATGCATTGAGTTCTCCAATTCCTTAAAGGTACAGCTTATATATTACATTGAAAATCTGAGGAAAATGCTAATACTCTATTGTACAGGTTTGCTAAGGTGTGCAAAAAGTTGCAGACTGAGGTGGATCAACTACCTCGGGCCAGACATTAAACGAGGCAACTACACTCACGAGGAAGAAGAAACAATCATTAAGCTGCATATTTTGCTTGGGAACAAGTAAGAAATCTCTCAACAAAGTATCTTAATTAGGACATGGGTAATAACAATATAATTACAAAATTATTTTAAATGAAGTATCATAATTTGAATGGCGGCTCTTGAACAGGTGGTCAAAAATAGCGTCTCAACTACCCGGAAGAACAGATAACGAGATAAAAAACGTGTGGCACACACATCTGAAGAAGAAAATATCAAAGAAAGTGGAACCTCCCCCTCCTCCACCTATTCAAGATCAGAAGGAGCGTACAATTAATATCCAAACTTCTTCTTCAGACTATGTTGTCAGATGATCACCACGCACATTATAAAGAGATCAATCCAGTTGAAAAACAGATTGATCAGATAGAGAAGGTTGAACCATCAAAGGATTGGAACATGTTGGATCATGGGTCACCTTCTTTAGACACGACACAGTTCTCAGAAGTTGAAAGCATATGCAACATGAACTTAAACATGAGGCTAGTAACCAAATTACAGACCAATGATTCTGCTCATGATAAACCCCAGCCAACAATGAGCTACACCCTCACTTCTTCTTCCTGCTCCACAAACAATTCAAGTAGGTCATGCCTAAGCCAATTGTCTGATGGGGATTCAATGTTTGCAGAAACAGCCCAAGCTGGTAAATATGATGAGACAATAAACTTGGCAAACGAATACAACATGGATATGTGGGTCACGCTTTATCAAGATTATGCTCTGGTGCTCATGTCAATCTGTGTGGAATCTGAGAGGAAGCTTGAGGCTCAAAATGCTGCCAAAGAGGAAAGAGAATCTGAGGAAGATATTGAAGATCACTGACGGTGGCTAATGGTCCTTGAATATGAGCTCGAATTGAGTGCCAACAAAGATGAGCAACAATCACTTGTAGCAGCAGGTTCCGATAAGACATTGGACTATTCACCCACCAATGCTGATGGTACCTTAGAACTTGATATTGAACCCATTGTAACTTACTTCCAAACGCATCCTTCTTCCCCCATTTGCTTTTGGTTATGCCTGGTCTCAACTTTGGTGTTGTGCAAAAAATGTCCGACGTAATTGTAGGTTTTGTAGAGTGTGTCATCATGACAGTAATATTCAAACAATTGTTGATAGATACATAAATTGTCAGGGAATCAACTAAGAAGTAGTCCTCAAAGAGGTTGATGTGCCCTCAACTAAGAATTAAAATGATTTGAACTTAATTCGTATCGATAATTTTATAAAAGAAATGGGAGAAAATAGATTAAAATAAGGGGGAAGATATGCGATAACTCGTGACAGACGGTAAGAGGAGAAAGCGCGGAGGACTCCAAAGAGGAGGGACGGTGTTTTTCTACAAATCTCAATCTATATCTATTGATCCAAATCTACAAGGTTATATATTGTTAGAGCGATTACACAAAATAGAGAAAGAAACTACATATAACTACCCACTTCTTATTTTTATCCTAATTGTACAAATATATTCACACAACACATGGCTATTCTAAAACAAAGAGATTGCACGTAACAATCCCCCATGTTAGGTTGGAAAATGACATGCACAGTTGTCCGAACTCAGTTGCAAGGATTCTGTTTCAACCAGTGAAAAGCCTATATCGATTCAAGATTCATTTCCACGCGTCATCAAGCTTCCATCATCATCTTGGCTTGGCCTATGGTCTTTGCAAACTCCTCGAAGATGACAAACCTGCTTGAGCTTTCTCAAGAGTTATGCACGCCTGTAACTTATAATTACCCTATATATATATACATATACATATATATATATATATATATATATATGTATATATATATATATATATGTATCCATATCCTTAGTGATTTCATATTTGTTGGTAATAGAAGTTTCTTGGGCAACCTTGTATGACTTTGTTCAACCTTGAGGACAAGGTTCTTTGAACCGGAGTTAATACGTGCATACTAGCAGCGGTTGGTTGTGATAGTTATGAAGATCGTTTATTATATTATTTTTATATTTCATGCTTATCTCTTATTGAGTTAGTTGTCATTATCTAGTTATCGAGTAATTATGGGTTAGTGACAGAAACTGTCCGTGTATTAAAGAGAAACACGTATGTAATTGGAAGGAGGCAATGGAATAGATAAGTTCTTAAATTATATTCCTCCCCCCTGTTCTTAATCTATCCCCAAGGCTTCAATCTTGCCTAATGTCTCCCTATATCTTTCATTTTGACATGTTTTCCCTTATTGCTTCCTTATAACTTATGACACAAAATTAGTTTCGTATCAACATTTTGTGGAACTAATTTCCAATTTAAACTAGGTTTACTTAAAAAAGGTCAAAATTATTAGGGTCTGTAAATATTAGCAATGGAGTAACTCATTATAATATGGGCTTGGATTTAAAAGTCAAAAGTTCGGTGATCCCGTCGACGTCGACGTCGAGGCGGAGGCGACGGCTCGGGCCGGCTTCAGGGGAAAGTCGTCTAAAATGCTAATTGTAAAATAATAATAATAATAATAATAATATAAACTTCCTTAGAGGTAGTTTAAGTGACGTGAAAAAAGTGAAATTTATTATGTAAGAACATTTTTCAGAACGTGACTTCAAAATCTTGCCAACGGATGAGGTTGAGTCGATGTGATCAAATATCATTGATGAAATACAATGTGATGGTAGTTTAAAATAAAACAAGAGGAACATGTTCTGCCCATATTCGTAAATTAAAGCAGAGGACCAAGAACTTGTTATGTTTTATTTAAAATGTAAATCTCCAATACGAATATCAACACATTCTTGGACTACAACGGCAATTTCGTCATTTCTCACCTTCTACATAATTGGGTCTTTATTTTTTTTAACTTTGTCGATATCCCAAAAACAAATTAATTGTATTAACGTGAATTCGCTCTGTTTCTCCCAGTCACATTGCAAAAATCTGGAACGCTAGCAGCAGGCGTGATTCTTAAATAAAACTATATAATTAGGTGAAGATTTATGGAAAATAACAAAGCGTAAGATCAGTTAATGTTGACTACAAAACTCAATAAATAAGTAGAAATCCCATTTATTAATTATTGAAATTACAACATTACCATTAAATGGTAGTTAATTAATGCTGTTGTACTTAAAAAGTAATTGGGTCTTACAAAATCACATTGATTGAAGACCTTGCGACTAATTGCCCCCTCAAAAATTTATAAGTCAACTACACCATAGCATATTATTTTTACGTAAGTTTGCAAGAGCTACAAGAGATCTCAAGAGTCTAGACCTTTTCCATTTTCTCTCCCTCCGTATTAATTAAAGAGATGGATGCCTAGCTAGCTTCTAATGTAAAAAACCTGACCAACATGCCTGATACAAAAAAATGGAAAATGACACGGCTCCAAAATGAACCCCAAACTTTCACAAGAGTCCGAGACAGCTCCAGTTTTTCATTTAACTCAATGTTGGTACATATATACAGAAAAAGAAAAAGGATAGCATTCTCAGACCAAAAACATCTGACCACCCCCATTTGAACGGTGAAAAGAAAACGTTGTGACATATATATGCCACCAGCATTAATAACCATTGGTTTATAATTATTAATTAGGGATTTTCTTCATTGTTCAACTCTAATGTCATTACTGGTGTAATTAATATTGTCGTTGAATATGTGTTGTGTGATCGCAAGAACTTTGTGCCCGGTTTAGAATCTAGTTTGTTTGTTTTAATGACAAGAAACCAACTTGTTCATTGGATTCACTTGTTGATTATAACTACTAGTTTATTGCATTAGGTAGGTGGTATTTATAATTTGCTATCTTATAATCCTTTCATTGTATTTGAAAACTTTTCCAAATAAGTAATATCATAGTTAAAAGAAACTTTTGCCCTTTTTATTTCTGATAATTAATTTGGGAGACCAGTTCTTTAGAAGAAGATACAAGATGACGTACCTGGCGTGGCAAACTATCAACGATCAACCTAAATTGCTCGGGAAAACAGAAAAGATATCATCATTAATCCACCTACCCAGCCGTAAAAAATTATCTTAATATAATATAATGTGGTTTAATAAATTTAAGCAAATGCACATGTATATGCCTGTCCTCTGAAAACATGTCACTTGTGAAAATAATTATTTGGCAAACAACAAAATTTACCTCTTCAACTTGATTATCCAAAAAGCCCATCAATAAAACACACACACACACACACACATAAATGACTCAACACCAGCTATCATCCCTAATTATCATAACTACCAACGGTACTCTAAAGTTAATAGTATTTTTTTCTTTTTTTTTAAAGTAAAGTATATACTTTACACAATGCATATTGTGATATAGATCACGTCTAGCAAAGTTTAAGGCCATGCATGGATCATCCTTGAATCACCGGATAGCCTAATTAGTTTTGTTTTAAGGGGGAAAAAAATAGTTGTGATGTATCAACTACCATCCTCTAATGTAAACCCATTTTTCCTCCAAATTTAATAACAAATTATAAGCGTTAATATTGGTCAGAGGTATCCGCCAATAGAAATGATATCCCTAATACCCAAAACACCCTCCATTAATAGACAAACCAATCCAACCTGTCTGAGACGGTCAAACCTAAGCCAATTAAGAGCCCGGTTCATCTGTCCTAGATGTAGATACTCTGACCATGATTTTAAATGCCATTCATGGTTTCACCCCCAAAAGAGATCAAGAGTGGAAGTAAAAATATGTGCTCTTTTAAATTATATATGTAAATCTTTAATTAATTTTTAGTATTTCAAAAAAACGTATACGTATAAAAAAAATGGGTGATTCGACGAAGCCTAAAGTCATCACTATGTCATCCTTTCTTGTTTCGTGTTATTACAATTAATTAAGTTAGAACTGCCTCCGGTCAAGCCTGTTGGTCAAGCAGATCAGGGAAGCAATAGAATACTGTACTGTACGGAGTGAACCAGCTCGGGTCTGAAAAGTCGGCTCAGTGCAATTCGTGGTCTAGGCAATAAGGTCATTTTAATATTTATTTACTCTAGTATATTTTTTCCAACCACCTATTAACTCAAAAGTTGTTGGCCATTAATATAGCAAGTGATTAAACCAGGGGTTGAATGGATCATGCTGCTCCTCGCAACTTTTCTTTTTATTCTAAGTGCTCCTCACACATTATACTTTACCTAATATAGTTGCAACACAGATTTAATGGCATTTAATTGGTTTTAGTAAGTTTTGTGATATTTGCTCACCTCACTCACACATTTAAGCTTACAAAACACCTTGAATTTCAATTAGGGGTGCTAAACGAGCGAGCGAGTCGAATAGTTCGAAGTTCGTTCGAACTTGACTCAAAATCGAACGAGTTTTGAACATACATATTCGAGTTCACTCGAATATTTTTTATGTGTTCAAGTTCGACTCGAGCTCGATAAACTTAAACTATTTAATTTTTTCGAGCTCGAACCCAACTCGTTCGTAAGTTCGAAGCCGACTCGATTAAAAGTTATAACTCAATTAAAAACATGCAGTTGACATGATTTAAACCCATAACATTGATCAAAGGTCAGGGAATTGAATACCTACTATCTCAACTATCTCACTTCTTTACTAGTCTATTGTAGATAAATAAATATTATTATTTATAATTAAACTTATTAGTATATATATATATAATATAAAAATTATATTATTATATTATTTTATCTAGTCAAGTTCGAGTTATAACCGAGTCGAGTCAAGTCGAACATAGCATTGCTCAAGCTTGGCTCATAGGATTCGAGTTCGAGTTCGAACATTTAAATGTCGAGTTTCAAGTTAAGTCAAACTGAAACGAATGTTAAATGTTCACGAGCCGACTCGCTCAATTAGCAGCCGTAATTTCAATACATGTGATTAGGGCTCTTCAAAGCTGGATTTAATTCGATACTCGACTTGAAACTTAATTTGATATTAAACGGATCGGGCCTGGCCTTGTACTTCACACCTCAGCTCGACTCGAAACTCGATACTTTATATAAGAAATACGATTTTTAACCATATTTATCTTAAATTTTTTAAATTATAAACTATTATTATATGATATTAACTTTAAATAAATTTATGCATGATCAAATTATATTTTATGCATAAGTATATCAAGCTTGAGATATTTTAATTATATTTAAAATTTTAGTATATATTATACAAAAAATAACATCAATAAATACGAATCAAGCCAAGTCAAACTCGAATTGATGAGAATAGTTTTTATTTCGACTCGAACTCAAAATTAAACAAGTCAATCTTTAGTTGAGTAAAACTCGATTTGAATCGCTTGATTAGCACCCCTACATGTGACTAGGGTTAGTTGAATCTAATCTGGCTGTACAACTGGTGTAGTCTTGTGATGTGCCAATTCTAACTTTACCCACCATTTGTCATAAAATTTTATTTACTAAACTAATCTTTACCTAAATAAAATATTTAAGATAATTCAAAAATTGTCCTCTCCCATTATCATGTAATTTTAAAATTTTTCTTCTTTTTCTCATAAAAAGCTGCCTTTCCATTTCTACGTATAGAATGAAGAGGTATTTCCCATATTGTGATTATGACATTATTTAAATTATATTGATATCTGGAGCCAAAAATGAGGATAATTAAATGTAAAGTTTAAAGCTATTAATTTAACACAGATAAATTAGGGTTGTCATCATCCTTGACTTCTACCGTTCTGCGTACTTGGTTTTAAATATATTTGATAATCATCAATCTAATTTATTATTTGTTATTTTTCAATTAAGTCGTTTGACGTACTGTGTAACAATATTTTTGTTTTGCATGAACATTGTTTAAGTTTGTTCAAGCAAGTGCAAGGTGGATCCTCACAAAATGTAATTATGGAACTATACGCTTTGCAACTTTATAATGGACAAAAAAATAAGATCAAGTTGCCACGAAAAATAAAGTTTTCCACTATTTTATAAGTATAATAACAATAGCAATGCTATAAAAATTGTGAAGATTGATTTCATGTAAAAAAGTGTCGTGGGAAATCGTTAGGAATTAAGTTTTCAGCATTTTCAATCATGGAAAAAGGAGAAGATAAATTACTGTACACCAACCTTAAATTATAGAGTTTCTTTTAACACAGTGACACAGTGGCATTTTGATGAGATATGAAGTTTAGCGAAAAAATTGCAAAACAAAGCTTGTTTGAAATGATAAATGGAAGTTTTAGATGAAATTGTGATGCATTTTACGAATTATTATTGTACATTTGAAAATTAAGGAATTTCCCTCTCTAGTTTTTAATATATACGCATAGTTTTTTTTAAAAAAATGACTTTAAAAATCTCTCCAAGTTGACTTTGTTTAATAGCTTAGTGAGTCAAACTCATAAATAACACCCTACTTATAGATTTGATGATTCCTCAAATTGATAATAAAAATTATTGTTATATGTATATATATTTATTTACTTAAATAAATCAATATTTTAGAGTAATGTAAATAATATATTTATCATTTTTTAATATAAAAAATTTATATAATATTTTATTTAATAAATAAAAAATAGTATAAATAATTTCAAATCGATTAAGAGTTGAGACCACCCCATAAAAAGATAAGTCAAGTTTAAATCCTGAATATTAAAACCATATATGCATATATTAATAAGGTGGACAACAAAAAAAAGAACTTGATGTAATATTTAAATGATCTATTATTGATATAAAAAATGGTATCAAGCCACTTCAAATAAAATAAAAATAAAATTGTATCATGGGGCCTAGTTCAGACAACTAATAATGATAATAATAATAATAATAATAAAGTCTTCAAAATTTATAACATGGGAAACAACCAAATAACAACCACTTAGTCAAATGATCTCATTAATGAAGGACAATGGCTCTGAATCCTGATGTTTATTTCTCCCCTCTTTTTTTAATGACACTAATCAAACCGCATTCGTGGCTTTAAATTGGACGGTTCACTGCTCTTATGGTTGGCCATGGGGTGTAAACGAGCCAAGCTTGCTTGCGAGTTTTTTGCGTTCGGCTCGGCTCGGCTCGTGCTCGTGCTCGTTAATTTTGTGCTCGAAAAAATACTCTGCTCGAAATAGATAAGCTCGTTGAACAACGAACAGAGCTTGAGCAAAGGAGTATTCGGCTCGATTCAGCTCGAAACTCGAACTCGACGTGTTCAAACTCGAAAAAATGTTCGGCTCGGCTCGGCTCGTAAATACTATTAAGGTCATATTGAACTT